>PVJI01001734.1:0-134430 GCA_004026765.1 Micronycteris hirsuta
TTCAAGAAGTTCATCACCACCCAGCCTTTATTGTATGAAATGTTGAAGGGAGTTATATGAGGTATGGAGGAATATCAACAGGGGAGTGGTAGGGGGAGAGGGTGGGAATGGGGCACAGAACAAGTAGCATAAATGGGAGGTAGACAACAGACAGGGGTAGGTTAGAATAGTATAGGAAGTGCAGGAGCAGAAGGACTTACGTGTATGACCTATGGACAAAACTAAAGGGAGAGGAAAGGGGGGTAAGGGGGAAGGGGGAAAGAAGGGGGGAAATGGGGCAACTGTAACAGCATAATCAATAAAATATAGTTTAAAAAAAAGAAAAATGATCAAAACACAGACCACTTGTTTCATATTTCTAATGGTTATTTTAGCAATAAAATAGCAGAATTGAGTATTTGCAAAAGAAAAAAATTCCAAATGGTCTTGAAAGTCTAAAGTATTTACTATCCAGCTTTTACATAAAATGTGCTTACCTCCATTTTGAACATGCCATTGTGAGGGTAGAAGCTAGGCCAAGCTTAATTGTCCAAATAATTGAAAAACATAACTATTTAATATCCAATGTGGTGGCAACCTGACAAGGAAAGAAATCATGACTAGAGCCAGAGAAATAGTCGCTTGGTTGCTTCTTTGCCTTGGGGTGTACAATGTAAATACCCAACTCCATTTCACAGTCTACATTAATACTTCCATTTCTTATTTTATAAAAAATAATTTCTAATTAAAAGCTGCTATAATTTTTAAGCACTTGTCTTTATTGAACACCTGCAGGGACACGTTGGCACTGACCAGCAACAGGAAGAACGAGCAGGCAGGGGGCGGGTGCAGGGAGATGTCCCGCTCACTTCCAGTTCTTGAAGCATTGCTTGAAGACGGGGCTCTCACAGCCCCGGGGCAGAATCCCCACCTGAGTGTTCGGCATGCACACATGCGGAGATGCAGTGCTCGGCCACTTGGAAGGCTGCCTGCCATTTCTGCTCATTAGCTTTTCACTCTTTCCAGATGTAGATCTTGACACAGAGCTCATTGTCCAGCACAGAGCAGCCATCGGGCATCAGCCACTGAAGGGCAAAGGAGCTAGAGCTGGCCACCTTCGTCATGTTTATCTGTCTGGTGGCATCAGACACCTTATACAAAGCCTCCGCTTGGGCGTTAGTCTGGTCAGCTGTGAGGTTTTCCTCAGGGTTGCCCTCTCTCAGAGAAGTCTTGAGGCCCAGGACCTGGATCATCTTGGCAGGCTCCTCATAATTTAAAATTATACTCAAATGTGTGAAATAACATGTTTTCAAACATAGTCGAAACATTTGCTGTTATTCTCAATGATTGAAATAATAATAATAAAATTACTTCTATTATTATTGAAATTTTATCTTAGAGAACATTTTTGGGGTTAATATGTGGATAAGCTTCATAAAATGATGAAACTGGGTGATAGAGAACATGTGAGGGGATGACAGATTTTCAGGTCAAAGTCATGCTAGATGGCATATCATGGTTGGAATAATAAATGTACAGAGAATAGAAATTTAAATAATAAACATTCATGAATAAAATGATGCTTGTATTACATTTCTAATTTCTATAGAGTTGGTTTGAATAAATAATTACATTACTTTTATAATAAAATCTCTATTTTCAATACAGGCAATTTTTAATTAAAAATATTTCCACAAACACTAGTTGGATAGTTTTAAGAGATCAATCCTTTTTGGATCAACTAGTGAGCCAAGGTAGCAGACTCAGTGACTAAGAGCGAGAATTGAGACATTATCTGTAAAACAAATTATGTAAGATTAATTTAGTATTAACCAATTAAAAATATATAGTATGATCATCAGTTTTTTATAAAAAAGTTCTAAGGTTCCAGTGTAGTGAGAAAATAGAATGACAACTGTATATAATCAAATAAAAGAAGGAAAGGAAAAAAATTCAGTAAAGTAAAAACAAAGAAAAATAAAGAATAAAAGAAAATTGTATTTATACAGTAAACTTTGACAGAATTCTCTATGATAATATTGTACGTATTATAGAGGTTTTTTATGTCTATAGATAAGATAATTCTTCAATAACCCACTATGTTTCTCAGTGATTATGATTTCTTTCTTTCCTTTCTTTCATCTATCTAATTATTTATTTATTTACTTTTATTGTTTTTTCCATTACCATTTAGCCCCCTTATATACCCCTCTCCCTGCAATCACCACACTGTTGTCCATATCCATGAGTCCTTTTTCCTTTTTGCTCAGTCCTTCTACCCCCTACCTTCTTCTCCACCTTAGCTGTCATCCTGCTTTCTATATAAGAATCTGTCTCTATTTTGCCTGTTAGTTCAGTTTGTTCATTAGATTCCACATCTGAGTGGAATCATATGGCATTTGTCTTTCCCTTACTGGCTTATTTCACTTAGCATAATGTTCTTCAGGTCCACCTATACTGTCAAAAGGGTGAAATTTTCTTCTTTTTCATGGTCTAGTGGTATTTCATTGTATAAATGTCCCATCGTTGTTGTTGGTTTTTTTTCCACATTTTTTTATTGTTTTTCAAGTACAGTTGTCTCTATTTTACCCCCACAACTCCCCCACCCCAACCATCCCCACTTCCCACCCTCGATCCTACTCCCTTTGTGTTTTGTCCATGTGTCCTTTATACATGTTCCTGAAAACCCTTTCCCCTTCTCCTCCCATTATCCCCTCCTACCTCCCCTCTGGTTACTGTCATTTTGTTTTCAATTTCAATGTCTCTGGTTATATTTTACTTGTTTGTTTGTTTTGTTAATTATGACCATAGTTGTTTTATCCACTCATATAATGACGGACACTTGGGCTACTTTCATATCTTGGTGATTGCATAATGCTGCAATGAACATAGGGGTGCTTATGTACTTTTGAATTAGTGTTTTGGGTGCCTTCAGATATATTCTTAGAGGTAGGATGCTGGGTCAAAAGGAAGATCCAGTTTTCATCTTTTGAGGTATCTCCATACTGCTTTCCACACTGACTGAATCAATCTGCATTTCTACCAACAGCGCAAAAGGGTCCCCTTTCTCCACATCCTCACCAGTATTTGTTTGTTGATTTATTGATGATAGCCATTTCTGACAGCTGTGGTATCTCATTGTGGTTTTTATTTGCATTTCTATAGTGATTATTGACATTTAGCATCTTTTAATATGTCTATTGGCCATCTGTATTTCTTCTTTAGAGAAGTGTCTATTCAGGTCTGTTGCCCATTCTTTAATTGAATTGTTTGTTTGTTTTTTTGTGTTGAGTTTTGTAAGTATTTTATAAATTTTAGATATTAACCCCTTATCAGATATATTGGCAAATATCTTCTCCCTTTCAGTGGGTTGTCTTTTTATTTTGTTGGTGATTTCCTTTGATGTGCAAAAAAGTTTTAGTTTGATGAAGCCCATTTGTTTATTTTTCTTTTATTTACCATGCCTGGGCAGGTATATTCAGTAAAAAATTTCTATGAGCAATGTCTATGAGTTTGCTGCTTATGTTTTTCTCTAGGAGTTTTATAGTTTGATGTCTAACATTTAAGTCTTTGATCCAATTTAAATTTATTCTTGTGTGTGGTATAAGAAGGTGGTCTAGTTTCATTTTTCTGCAAGTATCTGTTCAATTTTCCCAACATCAAATATTGAATAAACTATCTTTAGCCCATTGTATGTGCTTGCTTCTCCTCTCAAATTTTAATTGACTAAAAAGGTGTGGGTTTGTTTCTCGGCTCTCTATTCTGTTCCATTAATCTATGTGTCTGTTTTTATGCCAGTAGCATGCTGTTTTGATAACTATGGCCTTGTAGTATAGTTTGATATCTGGTAGCACGATTCTTTCAAATTTGTTTTTCTTTATCTGGATCACTGTTGCTATGTGGGGCCTTTTTGTGGTTCTATATAAATTTTTGACATATTTTTTTCTAGTTCTGTGAAATACATCATTCGAATCTTGATAGGAATTGTGTTGAGTCTATACATTATTTTGGGTAGTATGGACATTTTAATGATGTTAATCTCTCCTATCCATGAACATGGTATGTGCTTCCAGTTATTTATATCTTCTTCAATTTCTTTCTTCAGTGTCTTATAATTTTCTGAGTACAGGTCTTTTATATCCTTGGTTAGGTTTATTCATAGGTATTTTATTCTTTTTGAAGCAATTGTGAAGGGGATTGTTTTCTTAATTTCCCTTTCTTTTAGTATGTTATTGGCATATAAAAATGTAATTGATTTCTGCATATTAACTTTGTATCCTGCTACTTTTCTGAATTCATCTATCAGTTTTAGTAATTTTCTGGTAGAATCTTTGGGTTTCTCTATGTACAATATCATGTCATCTGCAAATAAAAACAGTTTTACTTCTTCCTTTCCAATTTGGATACCTCTTATTTCTTCTTTGTTGATTGTTGTGGCTAAGACTTCCAGGACCATGTTGAATAAGAGAAATGAAAGCAGACATCTCTGTCTTGTTCCCGATCTTAAGGGGATCACTTGCATTTTCCGCTATTGAGTATGATGCTGGCAATGGGTTTACCATATATGGCCTTTATTATGTTTAGGTATGTTCCCTCTAATCACAATATTTGCTGAGAGTTTTTATCATAAATAGGTGCTGAATTTTATCAAAAGATTTTTTCTATCTATTGATATAATCATATGGATTTTATCCTTCCTTTTGTTTATGTAGTGAATCACATTTATTGATTTGTGACTATTTTACCATCCTTGCAATCCCAGATTAAATACCACTTGATCGTAGTGTATGATCTTTTCTATGCATTGGTGTATTTGGTTTGCTAATATTTTGTTGAGGATTTTAGCATCTATGTTCATCAATGATATTGGCCTGTAATTTTCTTTCTTTGTAGTGTCTTTATCTGGTTTTGGAATTAAGATAATTCTGGCCATGTAAAATACATTTGGGAGCCTTTCCTCCTTTTGAATTTCATGTACTAGTATGAGAAGGATATGTGCTAGTTCTTCTCAGAATGTTTGATAAAATTCACCTGTGAAGCCTTCCAGTCCAGGGCTTTTCTTTGTTGGGATTTTTTTTTTTTATTGCTGTTTCAATTTCACTAGGTGTAATCTGTCTATTCAGATTCTCTGATTCTTCTTTATTTAGTCTAGGAAGATTGTGTATTCCTAGCAATTTATCCATTTTGTTCAGATTGTCCAGTTTTTTGGCATACAATTGATCATAATATTCTCTTACAATCCTTTGTATTGCTTTCATGTCAGTTGTTATTTCTCCTCTTTCATTTCTGACTTCATTTATTTGGGTCCTTTCTCTTTTTTCTTGATGAATCTGGTTGAAGTCTTGTCAATCTTGTTATGTTTCCAAAGAAGCAGTTATTGGGTTTGATTTTTTGTATCATTTTTTGAGCATTTATTTCTGCTCTGATCTTTATTTTTTTATTCTACTCGCTTTGTGCTTTGTTTGTTGTTCTTTTTTTTTTTAAGATTTTATTTCTTTATTTTTAGAGAGAAGGGAAGGAAGGGAGAAAGAGGAAGAGAAACATCAATGTGTGGTTGCCTCTTGCACACCTCCCCTCCCTGGGGACCTGGCCCACAACTCAGGCATGGGTCCTGACTGGGAATCGAACTGGTGACCCTTTGGTTCACAGGCTGTCACTCACTCCACCAAGCAACATCAGCCAGGGCTGTTTGTTGTTCCTTTTCAAGTTCCTTTAAATGTGAAGTTAGGTTGTTTATTTGAGCTTTTTCTTGTTTTTGGAGATAGGCATGTAAGGCTATGAATTTCCCTCTAGGATGGCTTTCCTAGTGCCCTACAGATGTTGGATTGTATGTCCTCATTCTCATTTATTTCAGGGTATCTTCTGATTTTTTCCTTGATCTCGTTGTCAACCTATTCATCGTTTAGTAACATTTTATTTAGCTTCCATGTACTTGAGTGTTTTTCTGTGTTCTTGTGATTGATTTCTAATTTCATAGCAATTTTTGGTCAGAGATGATGTTTGATATGATTTCAAGCTTATTGAGACTTGTTTTGTGTCCTAATATGTGGTACATCCTATAAAATGTTCCATGTGCACTTGAAAAGTATGTATATTCTGCTGCTTTGGGGTGAAATGTTCTGAATACATCAATTAAATCCACTTGATCTAGTGTGACATTCAAGGACACTCTCCTTTTTGATTTTCTGTCTGAAAGGTGTATCCACTGAAGTCAATGGGATATTGAAATCCCTAACTATGACTGTATTTCTGTTGATCTCTCCAGTTATGTCCATCAAGATTTACTTCACATATTTAGGTGCTCCTATGTTGGGAATGTAAATGTTTCCTAGGGTTATAGCCTCTTGTTGTATTGTTCCCTTTATCATTATGTAGTGTCCTTCTTTGTCTCTTATGACAGTCTTGGTTTTAAGTCTATTTTGTGGGATATAAGTACTGCTACTCCAGCTTTTTTATTTCCTTTCCTTTTGCATCAGATATCTTTTTCCATGACTTTACTTTTAGTCGGTGTATATCTTTTGATCTGAGATGGGTCTCTTGGAGGCAGCATATATACGGGTCTTCTTTTCTTATCCATTCAGCTACACTGTGTCTCTTGGTTGGAGCATTTAAGCCATTTACATTTGAGGTGATCATTGATAGAGACATATGCAGTGCCATTTTATTGTTAGACTATTTTCCTCTTTTCTTCTCCTTCTCCTTCTTCATCAACCAAGCCCTTTAACATTTGTTGCAATACTGGTTTGGTGTTAACAAACTCCTTTAGCATTTTTCTTGTCTGGGAACATCATTATTTCTCCTTTGATTTTAAATGATAGTCTAGTGGGTAAAGTAGCCTTGGTTGTAGGTCCTTGCTTTTTATCACTTTGAACAATTCATGCCACTACCTTCTGGCCTGAATATTTCAGTTGAGAAATCCAATAACAATATAATCGGTGTTCCCTTTTAGGTAACTACCTGCTTTTCTTTTGTTTTTCGGATTCTCTCTTTGTCTTTAGGCCTTGTCATTTAAATTATGATGTGTCTTGGTATAGTGCTCTTTGGGTCCAACTTGTTCGAGACTCCCTGAGCTTCCTGGACTTCTGTGACTTTTTCGTTCATCAGAGTAAGGAAGTTTTCAGTCATTATTTCTTCAAATACTTTCTTAATCCCTTGCTCACTCTCTTCTCCTTCTGGTACTTCCATGTTGGAGATGTTATGCTTCATGTTAACCAAAATCTTTCTTAAGCTTTCCTCAGTTTTTGAAATTATTTTTTCTCTTTACTGCTCTGCCTGGGAGTTTTTTCCTACCTTGTCTTCCAAAATACTGATTCTATCCTCTGTTTCATCTAAGCTACTATTTATTCCTTCTAGTGTATTATTTATTTCAGATATTACATTCTTTATTTCTGGCTGCTCTTTTTTTATGGTTTCTATGTTTTTTTTCATGCTGTTGAGTATCTTTATTTTTTATTATTTTTAAATTACTTTATTGTTGTTCAATTATAGTTGTCTGCATTTCTCCCCCCAACACTTCCCCCTACTCCAGCCAAACCCACCTCCCTCCTTTGCTTTCCCCCTCCCCCTTGATTTTGTCCATGTGTCCTTTATAGTAGTTTCTGAAAACCCTTCCCCATTATCCCTTCCCATCTCCCCTCTGGTTACTGTCAGATTGTTCTTAATTTCAATGTCTCTGGATATATTTTGTTTGCTTTTTTCTTTTGTTGATTATGCTCCAGTTAAAGGTGAGATCATATGGTATTTGTCTCTCACCACCTGGATTATTTCACTTAGCATAATGTTCTCCAGTTCCATCCATTCTATCACAAAGGGTAGGAGGTCCTTCTTTCTCTCTGTTTAATAGTATTCCATTGTGTAAATGTACCATAGTTCCTTGATCCACTCATTTACTGATGGGTACTTAGGTTGCTTCCAGCACTTGGCTATTGTAAATTGTGCTGCTATGAACATTGGGGTGCATAGGTTCTTTTGGATTGTTGTTCCAGGGTTCTTAGGATATAATCCCAGCAGTGGAATTCCTGGGTCAAAAGGCTGTTCCATTTTCAGTTTTCTGAGGAAATTTCATACTGTTTTGCACAGGAGCTGCCCCAGTCTACATTCTCACCAACAGTGCACTAGGGTTCCCTTTTCTCCACATCCTTTCCAACACTTGTTTGTTGATTTATTTATGATGGCCATTCTGACCTGTGTGAAGTGGTATCTCATTGTGGTTTTAATTTGCATCTCTCTAATGGCTAGTGATGCTGATCATCTTTTCATGTCTCTGGGCCTTCTGTATGTCCTCTTTGGAGAAGTGTCTGTTCAAGTCTTTTGCTCATTTTTAAATTGGCTTATTTGTCTTCCTGGAGTGTAGTCCTGTGAGTTCTTTATATATTTTGAGGATCAAACCCTTGTTCAAGGTATCATTTGCAAATATATTTTCCCATATGGTTGGTTCCGTTTCATTTTGCTGATGTTTTCTTTAGCCATGCCAAAGCTTTTTAATTTGATGTGGTCCCATTTTTTTATTGTTTCATTTATGTCCCTTGCTTTAGGGGACATATCAGTGAAGATGTTGCTGTCTGAGATTTTCCTGCCTATGTTTTTTTAGGACTTTTATAGTCTCACAACTTATGTTAAGTATCTTTATAATCATTACTCTAAACTCTCTCTCTGAAAAATCTCCTGCCCCCATTTTATGTAATTCTTCTTCAGTAGAATTCTCTTATTCCTTCATTTGGGATCTGTTTCTTTGTCTTCTCATTTGGGTTGCTTCTTAGCTTTTTCTACTTAGTAGTTTAACTAATCAGCAATATAGCCTTAAGCTATAATCAGCAGCCTGGTTTAAGCACCAGGAATTACAGGGTTGGGCATAGTAATTCCTATGGGCAGGGCTACTGCTTCCCCTCATGCTGATGCCACTTGGAGTGGAGTGCTCTGCCTGAAGAAAGATGGTTCTTGTAATATGGGAATGACTCAGCACAGGGGTCCTGGCAGCTGTTCCTTCAATTCTCTCCCAAGAGCCATCAACCCCAGACTCTCCTCAAGCATCTTTAGTCCACTCTGCCCTCCCTCTGCCAGTGTCCATGGTAAGTGGCTGCAAATGAAATTCTGTGTGTTGGCCCCTTTCTTTCTATCCAGCCATCTATCCCTGGCAGAAAGAAACCCTGCTGTTTTCACAGCTAGATATTTTCTGGGTACATTTCCAGCTCTGGTGCTTTAGGCTGGAGAACTCAGCTTGGAGTTTTAGACCCCACACTTCTCAGGGGCACCCCCAGCCACTGACATATTCCTCTGGCACTTCTGCTGCTGCCCATGGGAGACAAGCCAACCGTCTCTTGTCTCCTCTGCACTCCCTACCAGTCACATTGTACTGAAGTGGTTCCTTCTGTGCCTCTGTGGTTATAAGGCTTCTCTCCAGCTAGTGTTCAGTTGGTTATTGAGGATGATTTCTCTACAATTTAGTTGTAATTCCAGATTGGCACTGGGAGGAGGTTAGTATAGCTTTCGCTTACTCCTCTGCCTTGGGTCTCCAGGATTTCTCTTTATCATTCAAAAAAAAGGTAACAGAAAATATAATTTCAGTAGCTGAAGAAGAAATATGGAATAGAAATGATTCATATATAAGAGCATTTCCCATAAAAATAATTTCCTTAATAGATAAAGATTCACAAACTATTATTGCTTTTTAATTATATAGAAGTTTTCAAAATGGATATAAAATCTGTTGAGCATGCTTGAAAAGTAACACATCTATTTTAATATATGGGGATCAAAATAAAGTGATAAATAGTATCTTTTTTGAACATAAAATAGGCTGCTGCTCAGATGAAAAAAATTGCAAAATTTCTCAGGTAATAAATGTTCATTGGATAAGGTAGAAAATTCAGAAGAAAAGGGTAGTAATAAATTAATATTACATTACCTGGAGATAACAATTATACATGTGCACCCAAATTATTCCCTGATGCATATGTAGATTCATAGAGAGCAATAAAACTAAGTTTCAAAAAATTTTATACTGACAACTATTGTTTTTCAAGATGATACTTTTGTCTCTAAACAATAAATTATAACAATATTTTTGTAAATAATTGTAATTCTACCATATTATTTATATTTAGTGCTTCAAAACACTTGACAATAAAGTTTGACAGTACTTACTCATCAATCTTGTATTATTGGTACTTAGGCTTTTTCCAAACTAGTTAATAAAACCCAAGAGGACCTTCTACCTTAGAACTTGAGGGAAGCAAGAAAGGAGGCTCATCAAGCTGATTATAATTTGCAGTAATAAATGAGCACAATTAACTTTTCAGCTTAATTATATATACATATTAAGTGACAAATAATGTACAAATATATTTATACTACAAATTAATTTCCTGTCCTGTTACATAATGGAAAGTGGTTAATTTTACCTAAGAAGCATTAAAATAGTAAATGTGTAATAGATTCAAATTTATAGAATAAAATAATGTTAAAAATAAATATCTTCACATTCTTTTTCTTTCTCCTTTGTTTTTCTTTCTTCTCTATTTCTCTCTCTTCAGCATTAATCTATCCCTGATGTCCATTTCCCTACCTCATGGTTTATAGGCTACATTTGAAATGCAGTCAGGCACATTTTAGTAGATCTTTGAGAGGAGGTGAAATATATTTTAAAGTAAACCATATATTTATTTAGAGAATATATTTTTATCAAAAGTATATTTGATATTCCAGCTCACAAATTTTATGCTTATACTGTGAAAATTGTTCAGCTGCTTATAGTGCTCCTCATTAACCACCCATTTACTATTAATTACATATTCTAGTCATAATTTTTCACCTTGCCAGATTATATTACATGGTATTATGGTATAATCATTCCCTTCCATATATTCCAATTTCTTTGCCTTTCCTTTCTTCTATTATAAGCAAAACCTTTACTCTGACTTAAATCACTTATCCTCCCTCCTCTCTGGGTCTTCATTTCAATATTTGAAATTGTTGGGTAAGAACACTGGTTACATATGTTCAGTTTAAATTCCTATTCTGTACTTCAAATACTCAATGCAGCCGTGAAATTCTATGAAGATTTCAAAATACTTTCACTTATCTAGTAGCCAAAGTAATAATTTCAAATTTAATTTCTTTCATCTCCTCAGGTAATGGCTTTACATCACATTCTACTAAGGAAATAAAAAACAAATATGCAAACTTTTACCTTACTTCTACAAATAAATCTAGCAACATCATACATCATATTTTCTATCTGGCTTTTGGTTACAAAAGAAATAATAATAATGGGCTTCGTCCTATCAAAGCTAATTTCCACTTATTTTTGGATCCTATTCTCCAAAGCATTCTTCAGATTTCATTCTTTCTTTTATTCTGTTTGCCAGTTTTTCTTGCTCTGTTGGTCATTTCTATGAATACATAAATTATTTCTGGTATCTCTCAACTTAAAAAAAATCTATAGTGAACCCACAATCTTTTCTAGTTACAAGTCCATTTTTTTTGCCCTGAAAATCATCTTGAAAGTTTTGCCATCATGTGTTTTCTTTAATTACTTTTCTCAATGTTACTTAGACCATTAAAACTGGTCTTCTACAATGTTAACGTATCTGTACTAAATCTTCTCCTGTGAAGATTATCAACCATCTATATTCCTTTACACACCTCTAAATTCATTCTATTCTAAGTGTGGTTCATAGCCCATCGGCATAAACAATGTAAGGGCAACTTTTCTTTGGTCTTTATTATTATTCTCCCCTCATTAGCACAGCCACCCAAGTGATCAACCCCAAAACTTAAAAGTCATCCTTGAGTTTTCTCTTTTGGTCAATCTTCACATTTGTTCTCTCAGCACATCCATTTCTACTGACATGTTCCTTGTATAAAAAGCTATTCTCTCTCAACTAGGCTATTACAATAGTTTTCTACAAGCCTTTCTATAACATTTTTTTCAATACCACAACACATTTTACTAATAGAAACCAGAGTGATAATTTTAGTTCTGTTATTGGAAGTATCACTCAAAGATATAATTTATTGATTTGGGGGAGAGAGAGATACCAATGTGAGAACATTGATTGGTTGCCCCTGGCCTGTGTCCTACTGTGATCAAACCTGCAACCCTTTGGTGCATAGGACAATGCTCCAACCAACTAAGCCCCTGGACCAGGCCCAAAGTGGTACTTTTAAAATGTAAATTAGATCATAATACTACCTTGCTGAAAACCCTTAAATGTTATTTCCTAGCACTTAAAATAAATTCAAACTCTTTATTGTGGTCAGTGTGAGTTTATGTGATTTGACTCCTGTGCACAATTTAAGTTTATAAAATGACTCTCATCCTTTTGGTGTATAGAATTATCCTTCATACATTAGCCACACTGGTATCTTTTAATGTCTCTAACTCAGAAGTTTTCCAAGTGAGTCCCCTGCACCATATAGAAATGCAAATTATCAAGTCCATGCCAAGATCTATTGACTCAGAAATTCTAGGTTAACCCAGCTTTTAACAAGTCTTCTAGATGATTGTTTCCCCAGCTTTATGAAGGTATGATTGACTAATAAAATTACAAGAAATTTAAAGTGTACAATGTGATGATTTGGCAGATATATACATTGTAAAAGGGTTTCTGCTATTGAGTTACACATTGTGCATATCTTATGTTTACACCGCCTTTTTGTTTTTAGAGCATTTACTTTGTACTATCTTAGCAAAGTTCAATTACACAGTGCATGTGGTTTTGACACATGCTAAAACTTGAACATTGTTACTGATACAACATATTATTTCTGTGTCACAAGCTTTGTCCTTTTCTATGACTGGAATACTCCTCCTCTGGTTTTTAGCTTAGCATGTTTCTCAAGGTTCAGCATGTGTTGCTGAATCCACTCCCATTAAACATGATTGGATCAGTTGTTTATTGTATTATCTGTCACTCTTTCTCAAATGCAAGCTTTAATATGGCAGGGCCTTGTCAGCCTTGCTTAGTACTATAATCACACCACAAGCACAGCACCTGACAGAACAGATACTCAGGAAATGTCTAAGATAAATCTGTAAGAATCTGTAAATAGTCATTTGATTAACTGATAATTCTATAAGACCCACCAAATTATCTGACATTTATCTTTAATTGAAAATAAAGTATCTTCTATTCACTCAGAATGAAAAAAACTTTATTAATGTAAAATGTTTTTATGAAAGACTGTTTTCTATTTTTCAATTATCAAATTAACAAATTTATATTTAGTATCAGCATCTTTCACTGAGTCATGTGTCATTGGTTAAAACTATGAAGCTGAAGATGGTGACATAGGCAGACATGGCTCACCTCCTCACACAACCACTTCAGAATATAACTAAATTGTAGAACATCCATCATTTAAAATTGTAAGAAATTGAGTTGAATAGAAGTCTGACAACTACAGAATGAAAGAATCCACATCCATCTAGATTGGTAGCAGGATAAGAGATGTGGAAAGGGCTGGCCCAATGTCCATATATGGTGGATAAAAATTCAGGAGGGATATCTCAGGAGCAAGGAGTCCCTGCCCCACAGCCCAGGGATCCAGTGCCACGACAATAAATCCCCATAAATTCTGGTTGCAAAAACCAGGTGAGATTGAGTGGGCAGAAGAAACTGTTGGAGTCCAAAGCAGTTCTTCTTAAAGAACTCACACGCAGACTTGCTCAGTCTCACTCTCTCTGAGCTCCAGCACCCAGCTAGAAGCTTGAAAGGTACTTTCACATAGAAAGGCATATAGGGAGGAATTGAAATGTCTGGCAAGGCACGAGCTTGGAGACAGCTTTCTCCCAGACAGAGAGGAAGACAGAGATCATAGTCTCTTTTCTGAACCTTCCCCTGACAGAGCCACAGAGCTGGCACGTGGGTGCCATGAACCTGGCTAACACCGTTTGCCCTGTCCTGGAGATCCCTTGAGACTCTGTCCCACCCAACTTATGGGTCCACTCAAGCTATTAACAGTAACTGTTCTATATGAATGGTTGGTAAAGGCTAATGCTATAAAACTTCCTAAATCTTTTCAAACAAGCAATAATGAGCCTCCCTGAGACCCCAGTTCCTGTACCTCTTGCTAAGTGTCCCCAGGCCTGGCACTTGCAGCAGCCAGTCTTTATTAATAGCTTGGTTTCACCTGGTAACCTCCAAGCCCAGCACAAGTAGCAGCAACACAAGTAGATCTTGGATTGCTTTATAGCTCATGCAAGGTGGCCCAGGGCAGAACACAGGTGGGGGCTACCCTTGGCCTGCACCATCTGGGAAACCTCAGAGCTGTCACGCCAAGTGAACTCCTACAGGAAATATTGGGGGACCATCACCCTGCCCTTATATAGCTGATCCTCCACAGAGGGTGAAGGTTGGTGGTCAGTGATCACAATCAGTCCTTGTGACTGACTGGCCTTGGCAAATCCCTCCCATTGGCCAGACAACAGCAATCAAAGTTCAACTACAAGAGGAGGGTGTACTCAGCCTACACCAAGGACACACTCTGAGTACCCACCTTGGGTGATAGGGGAGGTTGTGGAGATTCTTTTCCCACGCATGGAAAAGCATAGCTCTGGGATCATGCGTGAGCATGGCCTCCACGTGAAAATATCTCCCAAGTGGCATGCGTGGATCTATGTCCGTGGAGAAAGGGATTCATTGAAGGGGAATTTGGCTAAGATATTTCTTAAGATTCACTGCCTTGCTGAGTCTCTTATCCCGGAATCAAGGGGCTTATGCTAATGAATGCCCGAGGATCTTTCCTGCCACGATGTTTACTTTCCTGGATAATTAGCCCGCATATCTTCCCCCTTTTGATGTATCTTTACCACCTAGTTTAGATCCGTGTTCTGTGCATAGTTAATGAAGGTCATTCTGATGTGAATGTATCCTGAAACCTCTAATAAAAAGCCAGGCTAAGCTACACTCGGGCCCTCTCCCACACGATAAGGGAAGGGTCCATGGCCCTGGATTTCCTCTTCCATGGGTGTCTCTGTGTGAGATTCATTCATGCGTTCAGTCACGGTCACCATGGATTTTGCGGAACAGAATCTGCAGCAGGAGGTTGTGTCAGTGGACCCTACAGGACACATACCACATTAGGTGACACTACCAACACAGGGAGTCATAGCAGCTCTACCTAATACATAAGAACAAACACAAGGAGGCTGCCAAAATGAGAAGACAAGAAATATGGCTCAAATGAAAAACCAGATCAAAACTTGAGAAAAAGAATAAAATGGAGATAAGCAATCTATCAGATGCACAGTTCAAAACACTGAATATTAAGTTGCTCAAGGAACCTAATGAGGACCTCAGTAGCATAAAAATGACCCAGTGAGAAGTGAAGAATACACTAATGGATAAAGAATAATTTGCAGGGAAACAACAGTAGAGTGGATGAGGCCAAGAATCAAATCAATGACTTGGGACATAAGGAACCAAAACACAACCAATCAGAACAATAAGAAGAGAAAAAGAATGCAAAAAACAACAACAACCAAAAAAAACCAGGATAATGTAAACAGCCTCTGGGACAACTTCAAGTATTCCAACATTTGCATCAAAGGGGTATCCGAAGGAAAAGAGAAAGAGCTCGAAACTGGAAATTTATTTGAAAAAAATAATGAAATAAATCTTCATTAATTTGGTGAAGGAAATAGATATGCAAGTCCAAGGAGCACAGAGAGTCTCATTCAGAATGGACACAAACAGGGCCTATCATAATTAAAATATGAAAGGTTAAAGAAAAGAGAGAATCTTAAAAGCAGCAAGAGAAAAGCAGTTACATACCTACAGGGGAATTCCCAGAAGACTGTCAGCAGATTTCTCAAAAGAAACTTGCAGACTAGAAAGGACTGATAAAAAATATTCAAAGTCATGAAAATCAGGGACCTACAGCCAAGTTTGCTCTACATGGCAAAGCTATCACTTAGAATTGAAGGGCAGATGAAGAGCTTCCTAAACAAGAAAAAAATAAAGGAGTTCATCATCACCAAACCATTATTTTATGAGATGTTAAAGAAACTTATTTAGAAAAAGACCAAAACTATGAACAATAAAATGACAATAAATACCTATCAACAATTGAATCTAAAAAACAAATTAAGCAAACAAGAACAGAGACAGAATCATGGATACAAAGAGCATGTTGATGGCTGCCAGATGGTAGGAAGGTGTGAAGGAATGGGTGAACAGGTGAGGGAATTAAGAAGTACAAATAGGCAGTTATAGAATAGCCATGGGGGTATAAATTACAGTATAGGAAAAGAACTTATATGCATGACCCATGTACATGAACAATGGTGTGGGGATGGTGTGAGGGAATAGGGGGTGCTGTGTGGAGGGGGCAAAGAGGGGGAAATTGGAACAATTGTAGTTACATAATCAATAAAATATAATTTAAAAAATTGTGAGATAAAAAATAAAAATAAAATAGACATATGAAGTTACCTTTTAATAACATTTTAATTATTTAAAAGTGGAGTGAATTAATATTATCTTTATATATGTATATAGGTATACATGTGTCTATATATCATGATATAAATGACCAATAAAATATATATTACCGGTATTTTTAATATTTAGTCACTTCAATTTTAGATAATTAAAATTGGCACTATATAATAATTAAATAAAATGAAATGAATATTTTACTTTGAATCAGGATATGATTCAAAGCATATGCATGACTTGAACTGGGTAGAATATAGAGCCAGTGATAATTAATTTGTATGCATAAATTGAAGTAGATATAATGTTGTGTGTCAATTATAATTAAAAATAAGTTTAAAAACAGCATGGATAGAACTGGAGAGCATTATGCTAAGTGAAGTAAGCCAGGCGATGAGGAACAAATACCATATGACCTCACCTTTAACTGGAACATAATCAACAAAAACAAAAAGCAAGCAAAGCTTAACCAGAGACATTGAAATGAAGAACAATTTAACAATATCCGGGGGGAGGGGGAAAGGGACAAAGGGGAGAAGGGTTTTCAGGAACCACTATAGAGGACACATGGACAGAACCAAGGGGGAGGAGGGAGGCAAGGAAGGGAGGTGGGGTGGGAGGGGGAGGGGAAGGGGAGGGGAGAGGATGCAGACAGCTGTAATTGAAAAACAATAAAGTAATTATTAAAAAAATACGTTAAAAAAATTGAATTTGAAGGAGAGACATTTGGTTTGAACTATTTCAGTAAAATTTTATGTGAGAGAACACAAGTGCAAAACATACCATTTCATATTATAATAACTGTAATACACAATATGTATTTTTAAAGTTTTATTTATTGATGAAAGGGAGAGAGGGAAAGAGAGGAAGAGAGAAACACGGATTTCTGTGCCCTGACTGAGGACAGAACCTGCAACCTTGGTGTATTGGGATCGTGCTCTAACCAATTAAGCTGTCCAGCCAGGATATACATATTTATAAAATCGAAGATAGTATAGAATAAATACAGGTTTCAGCATATAAACAAGCAAATTAGGCTTCAGATGGGGAAAGAGCTCTATAGAGAAGTAAATCTAAAAAGTTATTGTAGTGCGGATTGAAAACATGCACAGCTGGAACTTTTGTAAGCACTGTGCTTCATGTTCCTGATACATTGAGCTGAGTAAGAAACCTTGTGGCCACCGCCTCTGAGACCTAGATGACCACAGACTCCCACCTTCCTCAAGTATAAATGTCTGGGCAAAGGAGAGTATAACTTTTCATAGTAATATCTTACAGTCCCCTGTATTTTTGTGATTTCAGTTGTTATTTTGCTACTTTTATTTCTGATTTTATTTATTTAGGTTCTCTCTCTCTCTCTCTCTCTGTGTCATTTTTGTCTGGTTAGAAGTTTGTCACTCTTGTTTATCTTTTCAAAGAACCAGCTCCTGGTTTCATAGATCTTCCATATATTTTTTGTCTCAATGTCATTGATTCCAGCTCTGATCTTATTTCCTTCCTTCTACTTGCTCTAGTCTTTGTTTGTTGTTGTTTATGTAGTTTTTTAGGTGTAGTATTAGACTGTTTATTTGAGATTTTTCTTGCTTCCTGAGGTAGGCCTGTAGTGTTATGAACTTTTCTCTCAGGACTGCTTTCACCGTGTCCCTTAGATTTTGGGAGGTTGTGTGTTTATTTTCATTTGTTTCCAGGTATCTTTTGATCTCCTCCTTGATCTCATTGGTAACACATTCATTATTTTATAACATGTGTATTCTGCTGCTTTGGGATAAAATATCATTAAATTCATTTGATATAGTATGTCATTAAATATCCCTATGTCCTTGTTGATTTGTCTGGAAATTCTATCCATTGATGACAGTAAGGTGTTAAAATCTCTTATTATTACATTATTTCTGTCAATATTTTTCTTAAAGTTTATCAATATTTTTGTTTAGTATGTTTTATTTATTTATTTTTAAATATATTTTATTGATTATACTATTACAGTTGTCCCATTTCCCCCGCTTTATCCCCCTCCACCCCACATCCCCCCCATTCCCCGCCCTTTAGTTTTTGTCCATGGGTCATACACATAAGTTCTTGGTTTCTACATTTCCTATACTTTTCTTAACCTCCCCCTCTCTGTTTTCTACCTACCGCTTATGCTACTAATTCTCTATACTTTTTCCTCCTCTCTCCCCCTCCCACTCCCCTGTTGATATCCCTCCATGCCTTATATAAATCCCTTTAACATTTCATATAATAAAGGCTGGGTGATGATGAACTCCTTGAACTTGGCCTTATCTGAGAAGCACTTTATCTGCCCTTCCATTCTAAATGAAAGTTTTGCTGGATAGAGTAATCTTGGATGTAGGTTTTTGCCTTTCATGACTTGGTATACTTCTTTCCAGCCTCTTCCTGCCTGAAAGGTCTCTTTTGAGAAATCAGCTGACAGTCTTATGGGAATTCCTTTGTAGGTAACTGTCTTCTTTTCTCTTGCTGCTTCTAAGATTCTCTCCTTATCTTTAATCTTGGGTAATGTAATTATGATGTGCCTTGGTGTGTTCCTCTTTGGGTCCAACTTCTTTGGGACTCTCTAAGCTTTCTGGACTTCCTGGAAGTCTATTTCCTTCACCAGCTTGGCCTTTCAATCCCTTGGTCTTCCTCTTCTCCTTCTGGCACATCTATGACTCAGATGTTGGGATGTTTAGAGATGTCCTGGAAGTTCCTAAGCCTCTCCTCATTTTTTTGAATTCTTGTTTCTTCATTCTTTTCTGGTTGAATGTTTTTTCTTCCTTTTGGTCCATTCTGTTGATTTGAATCCCAGTTTCCTTCCCATCCCTATTGGTTCCCTGTACATTTCCCCTCACTTCCTTTAGCATATCCTTCATTTGTTCATCTAATTGTGAACAAATTTCAACCAATCCTGTGAGCTTCCTGATTACCAGTGTTTTGAACTGTGCATCTGATAGGTTGGCTATGCCTTCATCACTTAGTTGTATTTTTTCTGGAGCTTTGATCTGCTCTTTCATTTGGGCCATTTTTTTTTCCCCTCAGCATACCTGTTACTTTAAGGGGTAGAGCCATAGGTGTTCACCAGGGTGAGGTAACCCACATCACTGTTGTGATACTGCCTGTGGGGGTGGGGCCTGAGTGAACAAAGGCACTTGCTTGGCTCTCCCCACTTCCCCCTCTACCCACAAGCAAGTTGGGTTCCTCTGTGCTCACTCCAGGGTGGGTGGGCTTGTGTAGTTCCAAGTCCCTGTGGGTCTTTCCAATGAACTCTCTTGTGAGGCTGGGAATTCCTCCCACTGCTGCCTCAACCCCTACAGGTGTTTTCAATCGGTGGTTTGGGGCTTTATTTCCCTGTGATGGCGGGTTGTGCCATCTGTTCCGCTCCCCAGCTTTGTCTCCCAGTTTATCTGTGAGTGAATGAGGGTCCTCCTGGTCCACCAGTCTCAGCCCTGATGGGTCTGGGTTGGCCAGCTGCGGGTTTCTCTGAGTGCACGCAACCGCAGCGTTTCGGACAAGCTCGTCCACAGTGGGCCCCTCCAGGCAGCTGCGGCATTGCTGGTACTGCTCCACAAACCGCTATCTCTCCAAGTGCTCTCTGCCTGGTTCCGCCCCACTTACCTGTCTGGTGAACGTGTCTTCTTTAACTCCTTGGTTGTCAGACTTCCACTCAGTTCAATTTTCTGTCAGATATGGCTGTTTTTGTTTTTAAATTCTTGTTTTTCCGCATTTGGTTGTACGAGGAGGCACAATGTGTCTACCTATGCCTCCATCTTGGCCGGAAGTCAATCAATATGTTTTTTATCATAGGCACTTCTGTTTTGGGTGCATATGTTTTTACAACAGTTATATCCTCTTATTTCATTGATCTCTTTAGTATTATGTAGTGGCCCTCTTTGTCTCTTTTTATGGCTTTTGTTTGGAAGTCTATTTTGTCACATATAGGTAATGTTATCCCAGCTTTTTTTAAATTTCCATTTACATGAAATATTTTTTCCATTCCATTACTGGAAATCTTTTGTTCTAAGGCGAGTCTCTTGTGGAGAGCATATATAATGGTCATATTTTCTTATATACTTGTTTACTCTATGCCTGTTGATTGAAGCATTTAATCAATTTACTTTTAAGGTTATTATATATAGGTACTTATTGATTGTCACTTTTTATTGTAGTTATGTTTTTCTCTGTTCTTCTTCTTAAAGAAGGTTTTTTAATATTTGTTGTAATGCCGGCTTATGGTAATTAACTCTTTTAGCCCTTCTTTATCTCAGAAGCTCTCTTTTTGGCTTTCAATTTTTAATGGTAGCCTTGTTGGGTAGAGAAATCTAGGCTGCATTTTCTCAGCTTTCATAACTTTGAATATGTCCTGCCAGTCCTTCTGGCCTGTAATGTTTCTGTTGAGAAATCACCTAAAATCCTAATGGGACTCCTTTGTATGTAACTGACGTCTCTCTTTTGCTATCTTTATAAATCTCTCTTTTTGTCTTTAAACTTTGTTATTTTAATTATGATGTGTCCTTGTGTGAGCCTCTTTGAGTTCATCTTGTTTGGGATTTTCTGTGCTTTCTAAACTTATGTGTTGTTCCACTAATTAATATTTTCAGGACGAAAGGAGTTCATCATAACCAAACCATTATTACATGAAATGTCAAAGGAATTTAAGAAAAAAAGAAGGTAGGGACTATGAGCAATAAAATACATATCTATCAATAATTGCATCTAAAAAACAAACTAAGCAAACAAGAAGAAGAGAAACAGAATCATGGATACAGAGAGCGTGTTGATGGCTGCCAGATGGGAGGAGGGCATGGAGGAATGAGTAAAGAGTTGAGGGTATAAGGAGATACAAATAGGTAATTACAGAATAGCCATTGGGATGTAAAGTACAGTGAAGGAAATGGAGTAACCAAAGAACTTATAAGCATGGCCCATGTGTAGGAACAATGGTGGAGGGATTTCCAGGGGGAGTAGGGGATGATGGGTGGAGGGAGGGTAAAGGGAGGATAATTGAGACAACTATAATAGTCATTGTTCCTTCAAATAGGTTCTCTACCTCCCAGGTCTCTCCTATGGGATAGTCCTTCTGGCACTCCTGTGATATGGATGTCCCAAAGCGTCCTCAGACTTTCATCTTTCTTGTAAGTCTCTTTTCTTTTTCATTTTCTCTTTGGGTGGATGCCGTTATCTGGTCCTCTAATTTGCTGATTCAATCCTCTGCTTTATTAACCTACCATTGATTCTTTCAAGATAATTCTTCATTTCAGATATCGTAATCTTAATTCCTGACTTGTTCTTGTTTATAGTTTCTATGTCCTTTTTAATGCTTACTACCTCTTTATTTTAAAGTTCTCACTGAGACCATCCGTTCTTCCCCTAAGTTCTTTGGGCACCCTAATAACTTTTATCTTAAGCTCTGCATCTCGTATTTGTGTTGCTTCCATTTCATTTATTTCTTTGTATTGGTTTTGTGGGGGTTTCTGTTGTTCTTTTGCTTGGGACATTTGATCTTTGTGTGTTAGGTAGGTGTGCTACATCTCCTGAACCTGCTTTGATGATTTTATGATAAAGATGTCTTGTTGGGGTCAGTTGCACAATCCTTCAGAATTGTGAACTTCATATGATTATGAACCTGAACTTCATAGTACAGCAGTGTTTCTTGTAGGTTCTGTCTCCCTTGTTATAGTTGAATCTTGAACGCTGCTGGCTCTTTTGTGGGTATAGTTATCCCTTTAGGCTGGGAGAATGTAAGAGTAACCTTTGACCTCTGTGTGTGAGATGTTGTACAGGAGCTTCCTTTTGATGAGACATTGCTCCCAGCAGGGTCTAGAACCTGCAGGAATCCCCTTTGGGTGTACTAATGGTGTGGTTATTCAGTTTGAGCTTTGTTGTGGGCTAAAGCCCATCACTTATTTTGTTGGTTCTGAGTCCACTTCAGATACAGGTTACTGTCAGATATTGTGCTTAACTGGCCCTAGGCTGCCTCTCTGTAGCTACCAGGCTGTGTCACTGTCTAATGGACCTGCATGTGCACATGAGGGACCAATCTGTATGAAAGAGTCAGCTTCTTCCTGCTTGGAGCTGGTGGCAGCTTTGTACAAGAGCCGAGGTTTCCTAAGGTCTGTTTCCACCTTTCAGCCACTCTGCTCCTCCCTGTGGTTACCTGGTCTTCCTTCTCAGCTTTTGAGGAGGGGCTGTAGGATAAACCCAGACCTGTTGAGATAGTGCTAGCATGTTTACCACTTTGTTGTTTGCGCCATCTGTAGGGCACTAAGAGAGGAGAGAGTAGCCCTGCAGGAAGCTGACCCCCTTAGTCTTTGCCAGAGACTCCAACACTTGCTTCCTCAGGGGGTCTTGCTACTGGTATAATATATGTACATTCAACTTTCCTTTTGTAGGAATGGGCTCAGCATTTATGGACTTCAGGGGATACATCAAAAGAGTCTCCCATTAGGGCTGGAGCTGGACCAACCTGCAGGTGGGAGCTAATTTCTCGGTCTCATTCTACGACCTTAGTAGGAGGCTAAGTTCTCTGCCTCATTCCCAGACAATATCTTCCAAGGATCTCACACTTTGAAAGTCCCTGTTCTGAGCAACTCTTTCTCACCTTGTGGAAATGCACCTAATGGGGGAATCTGGGACCTCACAAAGCTCATTTTCAGAGCTTCCCCATTTAGGTCTGTGCCTGCAAACCTGTAGGAAAGGTACAGGCACTCCTTATACTTCCTATGATAGTGTGGGCCAATATTGGATTTGCCTCCATTCAAAGTATCCAAGCAGAGCAGCCTTGTCTATCAAACTCCCAGACAGCAGCCTTTTCAAGAGACACAGTCCAAAACTATCTACTCTGTGCAGCACCTGGTTAGCTTCAAATCAAGTTGGGTGGGGCCCAAAAACCTCTTGTTGCCCAATTTTCCGATCTCTCTGTGCAGGTGGTCTCAGTGGGGAAGAACCCAAAGACCCAGACTGTTTTGGCACAAAATTCAGAATGGGTCAAAAAAAAGTCCCCAGCTCTGCTGGGTTCTTTCCCACAGCAGCAGCATAAGTGGTCCATGGTGGGGTGTGGAGGAACTGCCTCTATGCTCAAGAAGGCGGAAATCTTTCCCAAGCTTTTAGTAAGTTCTCTGTTTGGTTCTCTACCAAGTGTCTCTCCCCAAAATCAGACAGCCTTTGTAAGATGCTGCTGTCTGCCACCCTCAGAAGCCCTAGCATGGCAGTGTGGTTTCTCCTGTAGTCTGAGTTCATGCAGTAAATTCTTCAGGCTGGCGCTGAAACAGTAGAAGCACTTCACACTGAATGTGTACTTGCTGATTTTCACAGCCCTGATGGAACCACACTGTTTCCCACTGCCAGAGACTCTTCCTGTCTCTGTTGCTGTGGGTTAGGGATCCCTCCCTGCTGCCGATATTGCATCAGGATCCTAAGGGGAGGAAGCTCTGAAGCTTCGATTTCTAACTGGGCTCTCGGCTGCCACAGCGGCTGCACAAAGGATCCTTTCCTATCTGCATTTCAGTTCCTCTTATCAGTCTCGATGCAGTACCAACACCACACAACTGAGCCACTGTTTGGGTCTTCACATAAACCTCCCCCTTCACATAAAAACAAAATGCCTCTCAAAGTCACTGCTTGCTGCAGTCTGTAGGTGCCTCTGAAATACCCAGGTGTGGCTACCTGGTCTTTTTAGCAGTTTGAGCCACTGCCTTGAGCTGCCCGGTTTGGCACAGCAACAGTTGAAGCACTGCATGCTGAAAGTGTATGACCTGAGCCTCACAGGCTTGGTGGGTTCCCACAAACCTCCCTTGCCAGAAAACATACAGTCTCATCTTCCCATCTCCGTTGATGTGGGTTGGGGATCCACGCGTGGAACTAAGGCCCCTAGCTCCTAGGGGGGATGGAGCTCTGAACAGGTCTTCCTGCTTTTACTGATAGTATATCAATCCATTCTTTATGAAACATAGTAGGTTGATATTTTAGAAGTTGCCCAGCTCGGTGTCTTGAGAAATTATTCAGAACTTGACTAAAGCAGGAGAACTGAGTTGGAGCCCAGCAGACTCCCTGAACCAAGGAGACAAAGTTGAGAGCTGGAGTGGGCAATGCAGTTGGATTTCATAGAGCAGTGTACTAGAAAGTGAACTACACAGCTCAAAAAACAAAACAAAACAGTGTGCAGTAAATGTATGTGAGCAAATTGCATGAAACTTAAGAGCATCCAGAATGATTATGAGGAACAGTGTGCAGTGCTGGAATGGTTCATGTGTGCATGCTTTCTCCAGTTAGATGGAAAGAAACTCATATTCATAGAACTTGGGATCCATACTTAAAAAAGTCAGTCCTCAGTACTGGAGAAAAACTAACTCTAGATGGAAAATTATCCCAGACCCATAAGTCATAAAACCACACTTACATAGATAAAACTCTTTCCAAGTAACTCAGTGAAGTTTCTGATCATGGTAGAAACCTTGGTGGTCTATACCATGTGTGACTTCGGGATTCATCTTGAATGCTCAACTGTTTCTTCAGCTCTCCCAACCAATCTGTTAGCTACATCTTCCCAAGTGATGGGCAATGGCATGCTACTGTGTTGCACACGGGTTGTGGATGCCTTCATATCGATTGCTCTCACTCATTAGGTGACTAGTTCAGGCCGGGACAGGGCAAGCAGATCGGCCTCTCTGAGGCAGCTCTTCTCGGGCACGAAAAGTTTGAATGTTGCATGTGATATAAAATTGTGAAACCTTTGTGTACACCATTTAATTAAATGTGATAAATCCCTTTCTGCTTAAACAAAATAGAATATTTTTTTCTTTTTCTTTCTTCCTCCTTTTCTTTTTTTAACTGACCAGTTGTTAAAATAGTACCGGTTCATGAAACTGCCCTGTCTTCACCTGGATTCTCCAGAAACTAAGTCGGAGGTCTTTTGTTGTGTTATTTATTAGGTAGTTCAGGCCTTAAGAGCATAACAAAGACAGCATAGAAGGACAGGAGGGAGAGATTATGACAATTTGTTGTTAAACTAGGCTGCATTAAATGTGACTTTTCTTGATTTCAAAGGACAGTTTCCAAGAAGCAGTTTAAACTGTGTTTTAGGACAACCATCATGGGGGGAAAAAGTGAGGAAAAATTTAATCACGAACTTTTTATTTCCAAGGGTAAAAGCCTTGGCCCAGAAATTGCTAAAGTCCTTGCACTTACAAGTTGTGATGTGTGAGCCTTAAGAAGGGTCCAGTGGCATCAAAAGAGAAGCCGTAGATTGGAAACAGAATACGTAGCAGGAATATGAGCTGAGGCACGGTCGCTTACACTAAGGTGGTGAAAACCCGTGCAGCCCTGATTCCGGCTGCGGCAAGTGGAACAAGAATCAAATGAGGCAGAGAGAAGTTGACTTCACATAGTGGTTCGCACGGTGTATTACTCTTACCAATTTCTACTCGTGCTTTGAATTTAGCTTAAATGCTACTTTCTTCCAGAAGCCTCCATGACTCTTCCCCCTTCCACTAGGGGGTCAGACTGTTGTAATAGCTTCTCAGGCCATTCTGTCCTCTCCCCAGTTGAACATATATCAAAGTTTGTGTTGATGTGTACATTTGCAAAAATATTAGTATAAACTTCCTTTTTAGTTTCATTAGCCTTGAGGAAAAATATTATTTTTATTTAATAATATGTCCTTCACACCAACAACCATGTATGGAATTTAATAGGCACATTTAATGAATATTTGTTGAATTATTTAAGGGATTATTTTTATAATAAATTAATCTTTACCTCAATCTCCATAAAAAGGAGAAAGGATAGGTGGAATCATATTTATGTAAGATAAATTGAGTATCTTCATTTGATCTACATTTTCAGGACAGTCTACTATGAAATTAAACAAGACTGAACAAATTCATTGTTTACAGATAAATTTTGAATTACACTGTATTTTTTTATTGCATGAAAAGAGTTTTCTCACACAGCCTTTAAAGGCTATTATAATGTTAGTGCACATTATGGTGGCAACAAGAATTTTGATTTGTAAACTTTTTCAAAGGTCATTGCTGGCAGTATTTCAAGTTCAGAAATTAAAAGTAACATAATACATATTAATTCATATAAGAGAACAAAATGTTAATTTATTTGCATTTTAATATTAACTATTATTAGAATTAATTACTTAACTGTAGCTGAAATAATGGTAAAATTGCTCTTGTAATCATTACATAAATCTTAATTTTGAAGGTATTATGGGCAAATAATATGAGGGAAAATAATATACAATATTTAAGAAGCATATATATACAGATAACAGAGTCCTAAGTTGGAATCCTCATTCTAAAGTTTGTTAGTTATTTCAATTTAATCAGGCTCATTAGCCTGTCTGATGACTATTTTTTTGTATAAAAATTTTGCATTGCCATATTTCAAGTACTCTACGATTCCATATAGTATAAGCTAAATCATTATTTGATGTATCATTAACAAAAAACCCCTCAACAATTACACTATGGCACTACATCAATTGTAACATGAATCCTGATCTCAGAGAGACCAAAATTAAAAAGAAAAAAGGAGAAAAATGATCAATTGACAAATAGAAGGAGCATTTGTAAACATTCAAAGAGATAATATATGTGCAATGATTAACACACTCCTGACACATATTAGCAATGCAAAACTCTGGAAATCTATGTTCTCTTTGAAATAAGTGGAAAACATAATACAACCCATTTAAGTGTGTGTGTGTGTGTGTGTGTTTTGCTCTATATCAAATATTTTCAAAGACTTTTCTTTATAAGTTGGCATAGCATGCACTAGTGTCATCATTTTTGTTTTTGATCATTTAATTTCTTTTGTCCTTTCAAATTCATTTCATTTGATTTCAACATTCAACTGTAGTGCTTTTGAATGAACAGTAAAGGCAAGTAAACAATGAAAAAGTGAAATATTATTTAAATACATGCGCAATCTAAGAGTGTCTGCCGTAGTTTGATGTATAAGTTTATTTATTGTGTTGAAACATGCTTGCATGATTAAATCGATCATCCATGCTTATACTATTGCTTCTTGCTTGTCATTTATACTTCTAACCATCTACCATATTTGTCAAATACTTTCAAGATTCAATTGAGGGACACAGTCTCTTACTTTGATGATCACAAGTATATTTTATAGATACATGCATTTTTGAAAATCAGCCAGCATCCAAATAAAAGAATAACTCACTATAATTTTATGAAGTGTTTATTATTGTAGTTGTCTTCTTTTATATATCAAATAGGTTTTAACTCATTGTAACAGCATAGATTGAAAGACCTACCTACATTACAATAAATTACTTTCATCTTATAAATCTTTTTGTGATATATGAAATGTCTATACATAACACTTTCTGAATTAGCAATAAATAAGATAGATCTCTGGTTCCTTTAGATAGCTTACAAGAAAAACCTTAGTTGCCAAAAATTATAACTTGCTTTACTTTTACTAGTTGGTCCTGCATTTTATATTTGATAATGTATTTATGCCATAGTTCAGTTCTTAACCATCCCCTTCTGCTTTTACTTTTTGTTTATATATCATCTTCTCTAACTGTAGAAAGCGAACAAGATACACTGTCGTAAAAAATTCTGCAGAATAATACATATGTGTAATACTATAATATTTTTAGTAACAACAACAAAAATATCTTTGCAGCTACTGCGATTTTAGGATACTTTTCTTCATTAAATAGTCTCGACTGTTAGAAGGAAAATTCCTGAGAATCTGGTTTCCAGAATTCAGTTCAGTTTTTCCATTTATATGAATCTATTTGGTACTTAGAAGGTAGATGTGAGGTGAATACCATTCCTTCGCTGGTGCTTCTGCTGGCATTAGAGGCCTTAGAGAAGTGACGGCCAAGAGGCCATTGCAGTGCCTGGAACTGACCTTTCAGGATCTCCCCTCAGGCATTATGACTAAGGTGGGCGGTCATTGTTTTAGCTAGAGATGGTTTTCCTGTGGACTATCAAGCATTGTTTGGGTGACAATGGATGAGGATAGCGAGTTTCTTAATCTCTGTGTTGTTACATTGTTACAATAATTGTTTTTATGCTCAAAGCCCTTTGAAAATAGACACAACTCATTTCCCTCTTCTCTCCATTTCTGCTTGCACCTAATTCTATGTAGTAAATTTATTTTTGTTTAAAACACCTTAGAAAACCTTCATTTATTGCAGCAGTTTTGTATCAGAAGTAGGGGTACACACTGATAAGCAGTGAAGAACAATCCTGATACCACTGGGAAGTGAGATACTGGTAGTCTGTGGCACACAGTAGCAAAACAGCTCATGAATTAATCAGCTGTGGTGACCTGCAATAACGTCTCTATTAAAGGCCAAGTTTGGCATACCAGTAACTGCTTCAACAGATCGTTATGGGGAAATAAGAAATATAAATACTGTGGCTTAGTCTGATGCTCCTGATGGCCCATGAGATTTTAAAAAAAACGGCAAGGTGAGAGTTTTACACTTTGAATCAAGACACACGATCAAAGTAGTTTCTGGGGGTGGGGACGACTCCCCCACAACAAGTTTTCACTTCACCATCACCTTATGGATCTAAAAATCAGGAGTGACGTATGATTTTAAAAGTTGCTGCTTCTGGTGTTAGTGGGAGTCTTGCCAGGTTTTTAGTCTTTAGTGAAATTTGTTCACTAGTTGAAAAGGAACACTCTCTAAACATTTTGTTTAAAGTTAGGACTCTGAACCCCCAATACCACTGAGCTTTCGTTGCCAGGAGAGACAGTCCCACAGCCTGTTTCTGATATAACTACGTCTACTTTGCTTAGAAATCCTGCACTGGCTTATTTGAGGTAGTTTCCTTTAAAAAGCCTGCAACTTTTTCTCACACTTCTCCCCAAACCCCGAATGTAGCTAGAGTTGAAAGTCATGACCCAGGGAGAGAAGTCTGATATGTGTTAGAAGATAAGACTTATAAATCAAAAGTGTTGAAGGATTTTTTCAATTTATATTAACATAAACCTGGTACTGGATTCTAAGGATTCTAGAAGAGGAAGAAACGCAACTCCAAATTGACATGTACATATTCACCCAAAATTCTGGACTTAATATCTGAGCATAAGTAGCTGAAAGAGAAAATACACTTTATCTCAATAAATTCAGTAAAACTGGATTCAACTTTGGCCTACACTGAATGAAGCTAAAATAGACACATTCTCTAGAAAACACCAATCTGTGGGAATGAAACACCACTGGCGTCCACTACTGGGAATCCAGTGAAAATATGGTTTGAGTCTGACTTTGTCTTTCTGTAGGTAAAGCGTCCATCCAGTAGAAAAGCCCCAGGTTCTGAGTAAAGTACTAGATTATTCACTAATCCTGGATCCAGGCAGTGAGACCAACATGATGGCAGGATGGGGGGTGGGTAATGTGGGAACTTCTGGGGCTGAACCTCCTTGCCAAAATTGTCACACAAAATAGGAAATCACAAAGATGAGTGTCGAAAAATTGAAAGATTTATACTTAAATGTCTAGTAGATCCCCAAATAATTCACGTATTTAGTATCAAAGAGAGATACTACTTGGGAAATGACAATGGAATATGTTAAACTTACTCAAATGATGCCTTTTTTTAAAGATGATGTTACAAATGTGAGTTTTAAACTGGGGAGATCTGTCACTGCCACCGATCCCCAAAATATGGGTTATCTACCTAACAATTTGTTACTATTTCCCTACACCAATAGACAAGAACCCAGAAAGAGTTTATTTCCAAAAAGTAGCAAATGAAGTAACTTTCACCATGTTACTGCCGGGCTATATCACCTAATTCATCTTATGCCCATTTACCTTTTTGAGTAAGAAGAATGGTGTATCCTAAATATCTTGTCAAGGTATAGGCATATTAGAAAGTAAAAAGATATAAATATAAATAAATATTTAGGGACCTTCCACTTCAGTGATTTTCTAGGTATATTGTAGCCAAATACTGATTGAAATAACCCCTCCAAAGAGAAATAAAAGTTTAAGCCCCTTGATTTCCTATCACTTAGAGATAAATGGTTTCTAAATTCTGGATATTGGAGAAAAACACTTAACATTTTGGTGTGTTGCTCTGAGTAATTCACAGAGTGATGCATAGGCCCAAAGAAAATCCCCATTCATCTAGGCTCCAGAATTATAGTGTTTAAAATGTCTTCTATTAAGAAGAAACTGAAACTTACCAACACTAGTAAGAATATGCAGAAGTAACAAATATAGTGTATGTATATACACTTATGTGTTATTTTGAAGTAAATACTTTACCATAAATACATTTATCATTTTTATTTAATATAAAATGTACTTTGATTTGTTTTATACTTTTGTTATATTATAGGATACCGAACAGTGTTTTGACCAAACTAGAGAAGGAATAAATACCATCTAGAGTTTCCATGATGGCTGAGAAGACCTTGCGTCTTTTTTCATTGTGAGTGAATCTTTTTCGATAAAATGGATGGTTTTGTAATGCTGCAGATGTGTTGTTCCTATTATTCTATTTGGATACGTGGAAGTGTATATGTGGATACTGAGTATTCAAAGAGATGGTCTGTGGAGACTATTGTCCTTTTGTTCAATTCTTTCTCTAGAGTGCCTTTCCATACTGAAAAGACATTGTAAGTTAGAATCACAAAGTAAACAAATTCTGGTAATATTTTGTAGACAAGGTGAAATACATCTCCCTGCAGCTCTTTCACCTGGTAATAGAAGTCACAGCAAGGCTGCTGTTAAGAGGAAGCATCAGTGGTTAGACTCAGCATTCCAGTACCTAGTAACTGCTTTATGGGTATTAAAAGGCCATAGCCAGAGCAGTAACTCCTTTACTTCTGAAATGGACTCAATAACATAGTTTGTTCTGGACATTGATACCTTCAGTGGCAGCAGCTCCAAGACATTAACCGCTCCAGTCATCTCAAAGAATTTGTAAACTTCTAACTTCCTGTATGAGATTTAGTCTCCTTAAATGCCTACAGTGATAGTATTTCTCATTTCTTCATCTCTAAATTCAATTCTGCCTTCACCTACATCCTATGGTTCAACTACTGGACTTCTCCAAACATACAATATCCTTTTATGGTTCAAGTTTTAGCACTAATTTTAACTGCCTCAGTTTCCCTTTTTAGCATATGGAAATATGTTCTTACTGTTAAAGCAAATAATTTTTTTCCTTCAGTAAACACTTTCCTGCAGAATAACATGTGTTTGTTGATGTTTTCATAGTTGTTTCTACACATCCACGGCACTTGCCTATCTAGTACTGTCATTATTTGTTTAAACATTTTCCCTATATTAAATTTCAAGTTATTGGAGGAAAAAAAGTCCTACACCCTATTATCCTTGTTATCTCTGAATATCTACCATAGCTCCTGCCTGGACCGTAGTAACTACTCCACATTTAACATTTTCTTTCTATGAGTAACTGAAAGGTTACATTATCTAGCTTTATTGATATTTCAAATAATATTTATATGATTATATTAACTATTTAAGAAATCTACAGCATTATTTATTTTTTTAAATTTTCACTGATATTTATTTCTTTACTATTTGCTTATTGCCATTCATTCTACCTTACATAGGTAGTGCAATGTGTTACCTAGAATAATGAGTAAAATTATTGGAAAGAAAAAAATGCTTCAAATCAGAATCAAATGTGAATTCCTGTTAGTTCAAATGCCTGGGGTGCTGTAAGTATGAAGGAGTAGGGTGGATGGTTGTTTTGAAAATAGAAAGGAATCAGAGTATGTTAGGCTTTTACCTCATAACTAAAAGGGAGCCGTTCATCTGGAAATTGGTTATCTTCTGCCGAAAGTCAGTGAGGTGTTTAAGTCCTCTCCCCTTGAAGCCACAGACGGTGTTTATAAAGAACACGGGAACGATGACAGGTGTATTGGGCAACAATGGACCACAACTCCGTCATATTCACAGGTGTGTAGAAGCAAATCTGTAAAGGGAATAACTAAAAACAGTTCTCTTACTTGTAATGGAGATTCTCTGTTTCAGAGACCCTAATAGCTAACTGCATACATACAGGTAGCATTGGATTTATTTCTGTTAGGAGCTATTGAGTGGGGCTGACCAATAAGTCATTTTCTTTTTCTCTATGGTGTCAGAAGAAAGAGTAGGTGGGTCTCTTGATTTTAGTGAGGTTTCATAAGTGAAACAAGACAAATTCCTGAAGACTATCTGGGCAACAACTGAAGAGGCATGTGGAGGGGCAAAGGGATTCCAATGACAGCAAGCCTGCAGTGAATTCTGGGGCTAACGTGCAAAGTCAGAGGATGGTTTGAGAACCAGAGACAATTAGAATAAAGAGTAGTTGGTTAGGTCACACAGTAAGTATCATTCTGGATGAACCAAGGAGAGAGTAGGTCATTACCTTGTGCTGGGATTTTGCGATGATTGGTAGATCCATTTGTAGGAACTAAGACCTTTGCAGGTCATAACATCAGTGGTGAAAGGAAATGCCCCGCCTGCATTGGATTATCATAGGAACAAAAAAGCAACCTCCATGAGAGCAGACCCTGACCAAAATCAATATAGAAACAATTCTCTGAAAACTTTCTGTCTGAAAAATATTAAGTGTATAGTATAGTGAAAAAAAAAAAAAGTGGCCCCTAGGGTCAGCATTTATCTTCTTTTCAGCTCTGTATTTGCTCTGTAAACTTTGTCAAGATATTTACCATTCTAAGCTTCTGTTTCTTCTTATAGTAATACATTAATATAGTACTAATACAATTAATCTTTGAATATTAGTTCTGGTTGCTGAGTAGAAAATAGCTGTGTATCAATGCACAATTATAATTCTTCCCATGGTGTCAGTTCAGATATCTGCAACTATTTATATTTGTTATTTTATAAGTTTTTCAATTAATATAATTCTATCAGGTGAAATTGAGATTAAATATTTTAACTGGGTGAATTCAGTCAGTTGTTGCAATCAAATTCCTATACCCACACACAAAAAATGTAGGCTAATACTGCGTTCTACAAAACAATCCCCAAAACTGTTTTTGTTTTGAGGTGCCCTTTATTACCTTGGGTATTGACTCTCAAATTACTGTACTCTTATTTAATTTAAAACTAAATATTTCTGTAGTAGTAAGATGTAATTTTACTTACCTTTCATTACATAGTCAAATATATTGAATCCCCATTAAATTGAATTGCCATTTTAGTTGATGTTTCTTTGAATCACATTTACTGAAGGAAGAAGGCTAAGTTTTTCTAAGGCCAAGTATTTTTTGTTAATAAACCCAAATTACAGTACTAGAATCTGTTAGAGAAGTTAAATCATGTAGAAGAAGGTCACTTGTAAGTTTAATGTTTGCTCACACTCAAAATTAGCCAGATTTTTGGTTTTAACCAAATGGTACCAGTCGGGACATGTACTGTTGAACTATTACCCAATATCCAATAAACTAAGTGCATAATCAACTGAATTCATGAAGAATAATGGCATATTGATTAAGAAGTTCTATAGTCTTTCTTTAGATTACACCCAAATTGACATCCTGAAAAATCAAAGACAAACTGGGGGTCAAATACAGGAAATCTTTAGTGTATTTCTGTTGATTCTAGAAGGGGCTTGGAGCTTAAAACCCATTAGAGGACTCGGTAGGATATTTTGATCCTATCAGAGATGTTGACCAAAATGCAAGTAGAGGTAAAACCAAAAAAATTAAAACTTTATATTTAAAATATTTTAAAATAAATGCATAATTTATAACTATTAACTTACAATCTGCATTCTAGTACTTTTTCAAGTCAATGTGATATAGTACAGTATGCAAAATATGTCCCTTTTACAAACTTTGGTAACCATGCATGTATATTTATTTATAATGCATTTAAATATATATGGGTGGGTGTGTATATGTATACACAAATATATAATATATAAAGAAATATAATTTTTAGTGTCTTCACTATATCCTCTTTACTGAAAAAGAGTTCATGCACCAGAGCCAAAATACTTTTATGTAATAATAGAGAATCTAGCTCTAAATATAACATAAATTTATTAATGTTAGTGTTATAGATAAATATTAATGTTCATTATTAATGTCACAAATGTCTATGCAAACTTTAAGAATATATATGTATACACATATTTAAAAGATCTACATTTTAAAGGAAATGAACAGAATTTGAGTATTTTTAAGAACATTTCATTTCAATTAAACTAATATCAAAACTATTATGGACTATACATTTTCTCTATTTAAATTTGTAAAGGAGCTTACAAAGATTCTTTCAAGGTCTGAGAAAAAAGTTAAAGAAAAAAAGGTAATAGTCAAAATTTTAAAAATCAAATTTCTGTTTCTTACCACCAGAATGAGATCATCAGAGCAGACTTGAGTTCTAACATGATACAAGAGGGGACCTCTGGAAAAAGCATCAGAATGACCACCCTCATTCACTATTCCATTTTCTTTGATGCACATCTTTTTCTAACGATCTCTCTAGTAAAGTCTATGCCAAGTGCAATGACGCAACAGTGAACTAGATGTAGCAAAAAGGTAGAAACTTCTACCTACATAAATCATGGGTCAAACATCTACAACCTTGATAGCCTCCTTCTGTTGTAGTAACAAGGAGACTCAAGCTTCTCATGAAAATGTCTGCTGACTAGAGGAGATGAACTTTCTTAATTATTTCTTCATGTGATTATTATTATTTCACTTTTAAAGGCAATTCACCATATTAGTAAATCTCTAACACACTCATACTCATTAGACATACAGCTTATAATTACAGAGATTTATATACATCAAGAGTCACATAATTTCTCTCAAAATTGGTGCCAAAGAAAAAGTGCACCGACAATGAAGACTTTATTCAATACTGTTACAATAGGGATCAAGATTATTACAGTAGGGCAGAAATATTGATTAACTGCTCTGGGAAGTAAAAAGGCAGTAGAGAATTTATGGGACTAAGGCAGGAGATAGTCAGGAGGGAGGAAACTCGAGAGACACCCTGGGACTAAGACAAAAGACATCCATACAAACAAAACCCAGGTTTTAAGACCCATTGTTCGGAAAGGAAGAAACTCCAGAGATGCCTCAGGGCAAAGATAAAGGACATCAATCAATACAGGACACAGACCCTGTTCTAAGACTGGTTGCCCGCCCCCACCCTGCTTCCTGGAAAACTGCTGAATCACGGTGAATCATGACTGCACCTGCACAGAAGATGCTATATGACCCCTGCTTCATTATAACAGCATTATAACAAATTAACATTGTGGGACCCCCTGCCCTGGAGGCCAATCAAGGAAAATCGTGGGAGACCACATGCACAGTAGCATAAAAGTAATATAAGTACTTGCACATGCACAATAAAAGCTCGCCAAAACTAGCCAGGGAATATCTGCCCTAAAAGAACAGAATCCCTCTAGCCACTGAGGGTCAACCTCTGCTTGGAGTTGGCCTGCTCCCATGTTCTGTGGAGTGTTCTGTTACTTAATAAATCTGCGCTCTTTCTGCTATAAACTCTCTGTCTGTTTGGTTCAATTCTTTGTCTGTGATCACCAAGAATCCAGTTACCTGTGCCCTCCTGCGACAGGACCAGTGAGCTAGTAAAAAAATACAGAAGAAGGGGAATTAGTCAACGAGGCCATCTGGATTTGCTAATTGGAGCTTCCTGCAATTCCAAAGAAACTGAAGATGGGGACTCTATTTCCTTTGAAGACTGCATTTCAAGCAGATAGCCCCCACATTCTTGAGAAAGACTTTCCTGGATTGTAAAACTGGCAAGAGGCTGGGAGAAGACTTACATCTCAAAGGAATAAAGATCTGTATCTCTCTCTCACATGCTTTTTCTCTCAATTTCTCCTTACCTTCCCCTCTCTCTAAATAAATAAATGAAATTATTTAAGAAAATTATAGACAGATAGATAAATAAATAAATAAATAAATAAATAAACAAATAAATACTTCCTAAATCCAATCTCTAACAAAAGGAAGGTCAAAGGCTTGTAGTCAGGAAGAAATCTGTCAAAAGGTTAGTCAAGCTAAGGATAAGTTAAGGTCTTCATAGTCACTAGCACGTGAGAGATAACTAGCATAAGATAACAATGTCATGATTCCTGGCTGAGAGTTCACATCAAATTTATAAAGGATCCCCAGTGTGTATATATATATATATATATATATATATATATATATATATATATATATATATATAAAGGTAGCATTACTGCCTTAGCAGAGATAACAGGTCTAGCCATAACACAAGATAATGCTCTAAAAAGCCTAAATCAAATTGAGTATCAAAGAGCAAACTGCAGCCCGGCTGGTGTAGCTCAGTGGATTGAGCACGGGCTGGGAACCAAAGGGTCCTGGTTCGATTCCCAGTCGGGGTACATGCCTGGGTTGCAGGCCTGGTCCCCAGTGAGGGCTATGTGAGAGGCAACCATACATTGCTCTTTCTCCCTTCCTTCTCCTCTCTCTAAAAAATAAATAAATCTTAAAAAAAAAAAAAAAAGAGCAAACTGCAAAACTCCCCCTCAAAATATTTTTTTTAATTTAATAGGTATTTATTGAGATACTACAATATAGTATATACTATTTTAAGTGCTGGGAACACAGTAGGGACCAAAACACACAAAACTCTCTGTATGCCTGGTGCTTACAAGGTAGATACACTATGATTTATTTCTTTTCAACTACTCTCCATCAAGTAATAAATATAGGGTTTTTCAAAATGTATTACTTTCAATTAAAGTTGACATTCTATATTATATTAATTTCAGGTATACAGTTTGGTGAATAGACATTTATATAACTTACAAAGTGATCTCTTCAATAGGTCTAGTACCCACCTGACATCATTCATAGTTATTACATTATTATTAACTGTGTTCCCTATGCTGCACTTCACATTTCCATGACCACTTTGTAACAGCACAAATAAATTTTGATTTATTATTTTGCTAATTTAGCTTCACATATTCTTTCTCCTCCCTACCCTCCCATAATTTCAGCGCACTTGATTTCATCTTTAGACTCTTCACTATATCTTTCCTACTTAGGAGTTTACACTCTAGATGCCAAAATAGAAATATAGCACATAGCATGAAAATATATTTCTAAAGAAAACATATTAGTGCCAATGTTATACATAAATAGTAATGTCTTTTTTTTATTTTTAAAAATATTTTATTCATTTATTTTTAGAGAAAGAGGAAGGGAGTGAGAAAGAGGGAGAAGAACATCAATGTGTAGTTGTTTCTTGTGTGCCCCCTACTGGGGACCTGGCCAGCAACCCGGGCATGTGCCCTGACTGGGAATCAAACCAATTACCCTATGGTTTGCAGACCTGTGCTCAGTCCACTGAGCCACAACAGCCAGGGCATAATGTCTTTATTAATGTTACTGAACACTGATACAAACTGAAGTAATTTCAGGCAATAACATTATGGGGAAAATAGAATAGTGTAAATAATAGTTAAACTTCTAAAATTATATAGGTTACTCAAAGTCATAAGGAAAAAGTACAGGTGAAAATGTGAAAGTAATTAAAATAGTCAAGTAAATCAAGCGATTCACAGATTTTTTTTACTGAAATTTGCTGGTAATTGAAGGTAATTTTTGTTTTTAATTTTCTTCTAGTTAATTAGAAAATTATTGTAGTTTGCTAATTCATTTGCAAATTTATTTTTTGTGTATGAACACAAATGAACTCTTTTTTAACTTATAAAGGGTGTTAGTGAAACAAAAATTACAAAAACTTTGTCATTAATGTCATTTATCAAGTAACAGCTGTCAATTTTCAAGTACTTTAAATGTCAACCAAAAACCTCCAAAGAATTGTGACCGTGTAGAAAGCCTGTGATGACTGACATATCATGCTAAGAAGCTGTGACTACAGCAGGTACCATCTGTGAGAAGCCGAGCCTCCCAGACATTAAAGAACGTAATCAGCAGCTTATGGAGTAAATGCTGCGTAAGCTGCTCTCTGAGCAAGCCCCAGCTTGACGTGGCAGCAAAAAAGAATATTGTAATGTAAAACCCTGTATTTATGGAGATCATTTCCTTGAAGAGCTCCTAAATCCTTGCAGATTTTGAGCTCATCAACCCTTAAATTCCAATGAACTAAGAATTATAGAAGCACATAATCCTCAAAATAATTATTAAGTGATCCAAGAAAGACAATTTCTAGAGCTCTCTCTGTTTTGTGAATAGTATGTGATCTTGATAAGCAGATTATTTTTTGTCAGAAAAACTCAATCTCCAGAGCATTTGGAAACAAAGAGTATGGAGATTTACCCTATTTTACTATACACATTTCTGTAAGATGCCTTAAATCCTTCTTGACCTTGCTGTAGTAAATAAACAAAAACAAGATCATAAATGAGGCATTTTTTACATTCCAGTGGACTCCATATACAAACAAAAATGTGAGTCTATCATACACCCTTATTAAGAATAACTATTTTCCTGAACATCCAATTAGTGGATATGCAATGCTGCTTATGTATCTGCTTTGTTTTTTCTATATTTTCATTTTTCTCTATTGCTAATGTCACTAGCATAGTTGAGACCTACTCAGCATCTCACAACCAACATTCCCAGAATTCACTACTCCCAGAATGCAAAGATCAATGGCAGCAAGAATTTTTGACTGTTCACTAATTAATATCAAAGTATTAGATTAAAGTCTGGATTACAGTAGAGGTAAAATACATAGCTCACAAATGAATGAATGAATGGATGAATACATAAAAAAAATTATCTTCTTATATTTTGACTTTCAACTTGACAACCAGCCAATACCTACTTTTCATTGTATACTTATGTACCAGTCATTCATTCTTCTTTAAATAATTATTCTTATTATTTTATTTCTCTTTAGTAGGATGCCCTTCCCATATTTTTTATGTGTGGAAATCTAATCTAACCTGTACGATGAAAACTGAAAGTTCAAACAAACCATAACACCTTCTTATACCATAGCATTTTCCCTGTCAATTTTTATTTAAATTTATACTTGTTGCTCCAAATAATCCCAAATACTAATTTGTCATTATTAAATTGCTTATAGCATTTTCTGTATACTTATTAGAACAGAGCTCAGTATTAAGATATCACTTTTATTAATATATAATAATCATTAACTTACGTGTATATACAGATAAAATTTTCACATAGAAAAAATAAGAGAACAAAGGGAAAAAGATGCAAAGTGTATTTTTAAAAATATTATATTGTAAGTTTAACTTTAGTAAAAATTCTTGAGTTTAATTTTGTTTGTAAATAAGTAAACATCAGTAAGTGGTAGAAATTGGACGAATTGCTAAAATGTAAATATTTTATCAAAACAAGGTATATTCTTTCTTAAAAACTTATATGTAAAAGAATAAAAAACTCTAGAGTTACTATGATTTAAAACTATGTGTTCTACATTAGATAATGTTGTTTCAGTAATAGAAAAATTATGGAATGCAGAAAATATGTTTTTCTAATCTCCCTCCACTTAACCACTTTTTATCTTCTAAGAAAAGCCGTAATACTCATGAGTACTCATTTACTCTTCTATCTGTATGACTGTTGCTCATCCGTGGGTAAATTAATGGATGGATGAATGAATGAATGAAGGGAAGAATAAATATTGCTCATAATCCTTCTATCATGCTTGTATATTTCAGATTAAAAAATATGTATTAGTTGGCTGGATTTTGTGATGTTTTTATTTTTGAAAAATGTCTCTTTTTTTGGTCATTCATGTATTTAATTAGAAAATACCTGTCTACTGCTTTTCTACATAAGTAATATCTAGATTAATAACTGATATATCATCTAGGGATCATACTCTCTTTCTCCAGAATTTTGTAAAAAACTTTTTACTAGCTTCAAGTATTGCATTGAAAGGCAGAATCTGAAGCTCAACTAATTCACAAATATTTTAAATGGCAAAAATTCATCAACAGAATGGATAGGATTATGATGAGAGTAAAGGATATATAGGTGCAGGAAAAACATAAAATATAAAATTAGGGATCTTAATTTTCTGTGTTTGCTAGCATCTAGGTTCCTGAATGTTATAAGTTAGAGTTTGTAGAAATCAAAACAACCTTATGAAGAAGGCAGAATAGCCAACTTACATTTTTCTTTTTTTCCTTTTATTTTCAGGAATTACACAATTTTATTTAGCAAACACGTCTGTTACTCCAAATATTTGCTTTGCACACACTCAATCTAGCCAAGTTATTTAATAATGCTGAACAAAACTAAAATAAAATAAAACTACAGATACAAGGATGACAAATATTTGTTTGGCCTACCTGTAAGCACCAAATTACTGATAATGGCTGCCTAGAGGTCTTTATTGAAAAGAATTAAGAAATCGCTTTTGAGATAACACCTCACACCTGTTAGAATGGCTATTATCAACAAGTGATAACAGTGTTTAAGAAGTTGTAGAGCACACAGGTGGCACACACAAGGCCGACCGGCCAAATCCAGCCTTCCACCTTGTCTTATCTGGCCCAGTGACTTCTTTCTAACTGGTGGCAGCACCTAACTCCTTGCCCCTACTTAAGGAGGAATTACATTTATGCAGTCCTAAAAGTACATTCTGTCCTTTGAAGGCAACTACGAGGCTGATGTGGCCCCTGGTGAAAATGAGTTTGACACCTCTGTTCTAGAAAAAAAAAGAACAAACCCTCATTCGCTGCTGATGGGAATATAAACTGGTACAGCTGGTAAAACAGACAGTTCCTTGTCAGAGCACACAGCCAGGTTGCAGGTTCCGTCCCTAGTCAGGGTGCATATGAAAAGGCAACCTATCAATGTTTCCCTCTCACATCAATGTTTCTCTCTCTCTCCCAATTCCTTTCTCTAAAAGTAATGAAAAAATGCCCTCAGGTGAGGATTTAAAAAAAGAAAAGGGCTCTGGGCATGTAGCTCAGTTAGTTAGAGTGTCTTCCCAATATGCAAAGCTTGCGGGTTCCATCTGTGGTCAGGGCACACACAAGAATCAACCAAAGAATGCATCAATAAGTGGAACAACAAGTCAATGTTTCTCTCTCTCTCTCTCTCTGTCTCTCAAATCAATTAAAAAAAAAATAGTTACCATATGACCCAGCAACCCCTCTTCTGGGTATTTACCTGAAAAATTTACAAGGACATATGCATCCCTATGCTCAATGCAGCAGTATTCATGGTGGCCAAGACACGGAAACCACCAAAATGAATAGGTATGATTTGAGTATTTTTCATAAGGAAAAAAATAATTTTATTTATATTTGCAATAGGAAAATTTGACAATATTTTCCACATTAATACCTGAATATTAAAAGATGGACATTTTATATAATTGCAAGAATATGATTTATCATCAAGAAAATATTATTCACTCATATATGGGTTATACAATTGAATTCAATAAAAGAACAAAGAAGAAAAATGAACAAACAAAAACTTACAGACACAGATGACAGTGTGGTGGTTACCAGAGGGAAGAGAGGTGGAGGTGGTAAAGGGCGAAGGGGATCGAATACATAGTGATGGAAGATGATTTGACTTCGGTGGTGGGCACTTGATGCAATATACATATCATGTGTCATAGGAGTGTACACTTGAAACCTATATAATTTTATTAACCAATGTCACCTCATAAATATAAAAACCAAATTGCTTTTTATTTCAGTGAGAAAAGGATCATAATTGATTTGTAATATCTGTCATTGATACAAAATAGAAAGTAATACGCATTGTGTATTTATTGACCCTATGCTAGAAGTTGAAATATACAAATCAAACATATTCATCCAGAATTGCTATATCATAGAACCTTCTCTCAGTCTTTTTGCTCAATTATTTCCCTAAATTTAAGACTAATAATAAGTTGTCATGGTGTAATCGTGGCATTGCCAACAAAGGTAGTGCATATAACTAAGTATTCACTACAAAACATGGAACAAGAATTGATTTGATGTACCAACAAATAAACTTGCACTTATCAATCAACACTCTAAATTATAGTCTAGCATTTTGTTTGGGTCATTTTCTCTATTTCCCCATGACTCCTCTCTGATATATATTATAATCTCATGCTACTAGCAAATTAATTTCAGTATGTCTTCATTATTAAGTCGAGTTGTCTATTTTCTTTTTTTGAGAAAGAACAATTTGCATGGAAATTGAGATAATTACAGTGATGTTATCATATTAATATTTCATATCTTGCCATTGATAAAGCAAAAACAATAAGCAAAAAGCTGGTGTGGCAAGACATTTTCAAAGGAAGTAAAATTTGTCAAAGGAAGTAAATGGTGCCCTGGCTAGTGTGGCTCAGTGGATTGAGCACTGACCTGTGAACCAAAGGTTCGCCAGTTCGATTCCCAGTCAGGGCACACGCCTGGGTTGCGGGTCAGGTCCCCAGTGTGGGGCGCACAAGAGGCAACAACACATTGATGTTTCTTTCCTACTCTTTTCCCTCCCCTTCTCCCTCCCTTCCCCTCTCTCTAAAAATAAAATAAATATTTCTTTTAAGAAAGAAGAACTAAATGGCTTGTTAAAAAAGACATATGCAAACAAACTTTCAGGGATCCTTATTGACCTGGGAATCCAACTAAATTGGTTGGATAAAACTGAAAAACTGTTGAAAATATACAAAAGTAGAAATTTTTCCATGAATATTCCCATTTCTTAATTTTTTTATTTTTTATATATAATTATCTTCTTGTATATTACAAGATAATTCTTAAAGACTGAAATTAATATGATGTATCTGCCAAAGAGTTTAATCTGGATTTACAATACACAACATCTATTTGTTTTTTCCTTTTAAAAGCAGATTAGTAAAATAAACCAGGTCACTTCTTACCCATTTTTAGGTGGAGTGAGTCAATTGACTTAATTTCTCATAATGATTTTGAAATATAAAATAATAGAGTAAGCTTCCTATAATAAAAACATATGGAATGAAATATCACTTATACCAAAATGCAGAACACTAATTGAGAGTCAGATTATTTTGTTTTAATTTTGAGGCTCAATTACTAGTTGTGTGATCTCTGCCAATCATTTAACTTTTTTGTGGTCACATTTTTTGTGTATTGATTTTCCCCCCAGTGTTATTGTGAAGGATGAAAACTGCAATGGATATGAAGATACATTATAAAGTGTAAAGCACTTACCACTATAAGAAATCATGATGACTATTTCATTTCAGTTAAAATTGTATGGTGAAAAATGGGGGGTGGGGACTGGAACATTTTGGTATAGTGCAGATCAAAGTAAATCTCATAATTATTTTTCTTGTCTGAGGAGTTTCCCTTAAGACTAAATAAAACACATTTTATCCAGTATTTTTAAATTTCTATTTGGTCTATCAATGAAAGCAATCATGCTATTAGAAAAACAGAATTGGTTTCATAATAAAAGTTGAAAAAGATGCTATGTTTTTCCATGTAAAAGTGAAATAATTCCTACAATAGAATAATTTACATGAGTCATTATAGCTTTTTACTCTATTTATTTATAATAAACTCTTTTCTCCAAGTTGTTTAGTTTTAAAAATTGAAAAAAGACATAGGCAGTTCTGAGTAGGAAAAATCTATTTCTCTGAACACAAGTCTTACATATTAACTTAATTTCAGATGAATTAAAGGGAATATTATATTTTATTTTACTCAAGTATTCTGAAGGTACCAAGATATAATTTTAATAAATTAAATGCAAATTGTCCTAAACAAGATAAATTTTTCTCTAATTTTAAAAGTAGATAGTTGTTCTTTTAATGTGAAAAATAAAAAGAAAACAAAAATCGCTATTATTTGTACATATAGCTGTGAATTTTGAACAAAATGGTGGTACTTGATGTAAAATGATGTAAAGTGAATAAGATGGGATTGAACAAGCTGGCCAGAGAAGAGCTGCTGTCTGAGAAAGACTCAGAGAGAAAAGCAGGAATAAATAAATCCATTTTGCCCTTATTTATAGCTGTCTTTGATTGAATACTTAAAATGTGTTATCAATGAGCATATGAACATATATTTTTAATTTTTATTTTTTTTGTAAAATCTAGAAAGGTAAAAATGATTACCTCCATTTAAAAAATGACTAAACAGAATGTTAGAAAGATATTAGTATTTTTCCAAGACCACATAAGGCAGACCTGAAATTTCATGAATGCCTGCCTTCATATCCACACACTTTTTACCGTACTCTGTTGCTTCCTCAAATGATGACTGATTTCTCAGTGGAAAAGGAACATCTTAGAAATCTCAAAAACTGAAAAGCAGAATTAAAAAGTTGAAGTTAAATTGAATTAAAATCATTCAAGTTGTTCTAGAATAGTGGGTGGAACAATGGCAGAAGGAGACTTGATAGGGTGGGTTTATGTTCACGGGACTCTGGTAATAAAACTTCCTGTAACAACTTGCTGAAAACAGTCAATGGATGTTACAATTCTATTTTACATCCTCTTCCTCTAGAGATTCAGGTTCACATGGTAAATCATCTACTTCCCAAGCTACTCTAGGAGAAAAGTTAATGAAGTACAGTCATCCCTTGCTATATTGCGGTTCACTTATTGCGGCTTCACTGTATAGCGGGATTTAAAAAATATATATCTAATTCTGTATCACAGAGTTTTCACTATATCGTGAGATTTTGTGGTATATAGATATTTATATAATATTTATGATTTTAATTATTTTTGCCTAAAAAATTTTAAACAATATAAAAATTTAAAAAATGTTAATTCAAATGTATTAAAAGAATATTAAATGGAAATAAAATACAGTATGTAGTTCATCAGTGGATGAATACTGTACTGTACACAATGGAAATGCAGTACATCACTACCGCTTGCACACATTTGCCTAAGTGAGATTGTACATGGCACGCTATTGGCTGATGAAATGGAAGGCAACCAACCACAGCACTGTGTTCTGTATCCTGGGCACTGATTGGCTCAGTGACTGTGGCTTCGGTCTGTTTGCTCTCCCGCACTGTGCCCATACGTTCAGCATCTCTTCTTGTCCACTTCACATGGACATCTGATCTCTGCATGTAGTGTTCCTCTGCAGTGTTGTGTTTTTGTGAAATTTTCATAAAAGTTTGAAAGTGTTTAAGAGCATATGAAGTGTTCATAAGAGTGTGAGGAAGGTTAATAAGAGAGTGGGAAAGGTTTATAAGAGTGTGGGAAGGGTTTATAAAGCCTTAAAAATATATAAATAATAAAATAAATATACTGCTGCTACTTCGCAGATTTTCACCTATCACAGGGGTCTCTGGAATGTAACTCCTGAGATAGGTAAGGGATCACTGTATTTTGCCACAGTGTAACAAGAATTGCCATTGTTTTAGCATCTGTACCCGTTTTGCCATTCATTAGATGCTGGCTGCTCTCCTAAGGGTGTGATTATAGAGAAAGCAGATGTGGCTCTCTTTAGCCTAAGAAAATTTCTGGAAAGAGTTAACAGCTGAGACTTGTAGGTGGGGGCATACATGTTTAAGTCCTGATGGTGAATTTCAGCACTTAACACAGTGACCACCACATTTAATATGCTTTACCTCTTTTTAAATATTTTATAGCTCTTAAGAATTGTAAAAGCTCTCTGTGTGAAGTATCATCATCTTAAAATTTTATATACAAAAACGTTGAGGATTAGAGACTCAAAACTTAATTTATTTGTACTTTCATAACGAAGTGATAGGAGGAATGTAACAGTGGATAGTTTTATTTGAAAACTATAGCTACATTCCAAATATTTGTTCTACCTTATAATGAAGTCATATAGAGTCTAAGCCTCATATATCTGTAGGGTTTGTGGAGCTCTTAACACATTAAGCGTGGCATCAGTCCCTGGGGACTGACAGTGACGTTTCCGTTCAGGCGGCGTCGGTGCCCAGGCACTGACAGTGGACTTTTCGTTTGGGTGACATCGGTGTGTGGGGCTGGCAGTATCAAGGTTAAAAAATAAATGCTATAATTTTAATGAAGTTTCACACTGGCTGCACCATTGTGTGCAGGTTTATAGCCTAACTCAACACCCGTCGAGTGGTCACCGGCCCGCTGCCTGAACAGAAAGCCCAGCAATATCGGCTCTGCGCTTAACGTGTTCATTAGGAAGGCTGTATTGTAACATCAGATCCCATTCAGTTGTTGTCTAGGTGGTGAGTCTTGTTGTTTTATAATTGTGGCTGGTTAGTTCTATAGCTATTGCAGTATACCTTGTGATGGTTTAGCTATACATCCTAGACAGAGAGAGAAAGCTACGGCATTATAAAACTGAGAAGAACCGAGGCAGGTTCACAATAAAAGAATAAGTTTCTTGAGTGAATTGAGTGTTTCTTTATTTCTCATAAAAACAGACCTGAGAATTAGGGCAATGCATTTCTTAGGAAATTTAAATGAAGCTTGTTTTATTAGATGAGTTTTTAGAGTCTTTTAAACTAAGTGTGTCAGCTCTGTCTCTAATTCTCCTACTTGTAACAGAAATAATTCAATTGGGAAACCAGAAATAATTACAGATTAACAAGTCGTGACAACTGTACTTTTCATCAGATCTGTCTCTAGGCCCAGAGCTACTTATTATCCCGACATATGACCTTCTCTTACTCTGCATACTGTTCTTTATCTCGCACTCTGCTTAAAATCTGCCTAAACACAGCATTGAAAGTTTTCTCATCGTATTCACTTATTCCTAGAACATGATCCTTTCAATAAGTTATACATCATTTTCTTTATCTTCAGATATATTTTAATGTTTAATAATTTCCTCAAATTATTTTTAGTAACTCTCCATACAACATAGCCTTGAAAATAAACTCTTTACCTGTCAATTATAATGGTAAAATTTGTTAATAAGGCTTGTAGTTTTAACTCACATTGGTATGCATAATTGTAGTATTTTTGTAATGTTCCAATCAAGAAGAGATGCTCAACAAAGAAATAATCATTATTATGATGTACATTTAACTTTTAATTTAAGTATATATATATATATATATATATATACTCTTAAAATAAGAAAATATTGAACAATTATCAGAATGATAAATAGTTTGTCAACAATAGTATTGATTAGCATAGATCCAGCATACTCTGAGAGAGATGAAGATATTCAGAAACTGAAAAATCAGAAAAGGCCTTGTGATAAACAAACTTTTTGAGTCTTGAAATATAGAAAGAGTTTAAAAAGATAAGAAAGACTCTGTGGCTTATTCCGGTTGTTAAAACCCTGTAGGAAAGTTTAGAATTATGACTAAGTATAAAATATGAGAAAATTGAAAAAAGTTATGGAGGAGGGGAACATACTAGAATAGTATAGGACATTTATTATAACTAGTCATGGGTTCATCAGTATTTTTATAAAGAAAAATTAAGGATGTAGTACAGAAAAAGAAAGGGTGATGAATATATTGAAGAGATAAAGGATAAAGCATTTAGATACTGTATGTATTCAAGACCAGCAGCGTTGGGTGGGGGGCGAAAACATGAATTCTGGCCACAATGAACAGCACAGGTTGGAGAACCCAGGCAGCCTGGCTTCATATTCCTTGTTGAAATAGGACAGTCTCCTTAAACTTTCTGGCCACAGGTTCCTACTCTGTTAATTTGGGATATCAACAGGAATATTTCCTAATTATGTTAGGATTAAACTTGAATCCCAGATAAGGGTGTCCAACCCTTGGCCTATGGGCTGCATGCAGCCCAAGATGGCTATCAATGTGGGCCAACCCAAACCCTTTTTTTTTTGCTCATCAGTTTTTGTTAGTGTTTGTGCATTTAATGTGTGTCCCAAGACAACTCTTCTTTTTCCAGCGTGGCCCAGAGATGCCAAAAGGTTGAATACCCCAAGAAATAATTACAGAAGTCTTAGAACAGTGTCTGGCAAATTATAAGCTCTTTAGAAATATTGGTAAGTTGATAAGTAAACAAATAAATAACAAGTAGATAAAATGATAAGTAGATAGATATTAGAGAGTAGTAGATAAGTTTTGAATCTAGAATTTTAATTAGGTAGGAAAATGTAATGTTATGAAAGATACAGTGGTAGATCACAAATAAGTCTCCAAATTCTCCCATTTTGATGAGCCCTTGATTCTGGGATGATCATTCAATTTATTTTGACTAATTTGATTTTAGAAAATAACGAGACGAGCGGAGGTCTCAGAAGTTTATTTCACTGATGCTTGCTCTTGCGCTGTGCTTGTAACGCTGGGACAAGTAGATGAACAAACCTGAGCTGCCCTGCTCTAGTATGAGAAACCACACAGAGTAGAACTAAGACCACCTGGTTGACAAGTGGCCAACAAGTAGACAAGTGATTAAGACCATCTTAGAACATCCAGCCAGTAGCCAATACACCAGCTAACCAAAAATATGTAAGATAGCTGAGCAGATATTACTGGAGCTGGCCCAGACCAGAAAACCGCCCTGACCTTACAATTCTCCCATACAACACATTCTAAACCTGTAAGTTTTGTGGGGATTTGTTATGAAAAAGCTAACATATAAGAAATGATAACTTGAGATGGGGTAATACCATAACAAAACCTTAAAATCTGTAACATTAGTTTTGTGACCAGGTGTTAGGCACACACTGGAAAAATGGTGAAGAATATGTAAGTGCAGACATGAAACCAAGGACCTCACAGCAAAGGGAGGGGAGGATGATTCTCCGGACGGTAGAAAATCAAGCCCAGGATGAGGGCTGTGCAAAGGCGTCATGAACAAGAAGGTGAGGTAGGATAGGCTGCCCGAGGGCTCTTGGAGGGCTGTCTCCAGGGAAAAGATTGACAGACCTGACAAATTGTCAAAATAGCTTTCATCATATGTCGATTAAACTGGAGATGAATTTTTGGAGCTCTTCAAGAATGTTGGGAGACTACTCAGTTGTAAAGGAATAATGAACATAAGAAAGAAGGTATGAAATTAAAATAAAAAGTTGTATAAGAAACAAACTAATAGTATAGTGCTTGGCTCAACAATAAGTAGCATTTACACAAATATAGTAATTAAAGTATGAATTATAAAATAATGAATTATTATAAAATATAAATTTAATACAATTTGAGAGATAACTACATTAGCAGGATAAAAGATTCTACATAAAATAAACTAGTATCTCTTGTTTTAATCCTCACTCGAGGATATGTTTATTGATTTTAGAGAGAGAGGAAGGGAAAGAAAGAGAAACATCAATGGGAGAGAGAAACATTGATCAGTTACCTCTCATATGTGCCTGGATCAGGGATCAAACCCGCACCCTAGGTATGTGTCTAGACTCTCGGAGCAACGATCGAACCCACATCCTTTTAGTGTACTGGACAGTGCTCCAACCCACTGAGCCACCTAGCAAGGGCAAGAAGTAATATCAAATCTAAACAGTCCTGTTTCTTGAAGAGATGTAACCAATAATTTAAAAGTGCCCACAAGATAGTTTCACTAAAAGAGTCTTTTATGTATTTAGGGAGAAAAAAGATACCACCCTTATACAATTCTTCCAGAATACATTTAAAAAGGAAATATTCCTTAAAGTAAGTTATGAGGTAGTCATAATCTTGATTCCAGGTCTGATAAGATATTTACAATAATTGAAAAATTCAGGTCTTAACAGATGAAAGATAAAAAAGTTGCAACAAAATGCAAAATCCATACTCAAACATGCCAAAAATAACCCAACAAAATATTAGCAAATTAAATGTAGCAATATATTAAAGAGATAAAATATCACAATACCTTAGATTTATTTGAAGAATACATTGGGTTGGGCTATAAATTAATTAATGTTGCCAAAAGTTATTTTTTAATTTGACAAAGGTCTTGTGCAAAAAATATGAAGAGTATCACTCTTTAATAATGAAGTGATGATAGCTTACCCTCCTCACTTTAGAAATGAGACAGGATGACCACTATTAACAGTTTTACTCGTAACTATCCGAATGGAAACCTGCCAATTCATTAAGGAAAGCATGTGAAGACATTTACAATTTTTAAAAATTTGGCTACAATATAAGTGTATAAGCAGAAAATTCAAAATAATCTATAGTAAGCTGTTAAAATCAGTAGCTAAATTGAGAATTTTATTGCATGCAAAACAATATATAAATACCAATTTTATTTCATACTAGCAACAAACGAAATATCTAATAAATAGTATGCATCAAATACCAAGAAATTAATCTGACATCAAAAGCTTAAGGCTTACAGCCCTGGCTGGTGTGGTTCAGTGGACTGAGTGCCAGCCTGAGAACTAAAGGGTCGCCGGTTGAATTCCCAGTCAGGACACATGCCTGGGTTTCGAGCCAGGTCCCCAGTAGGGGGCACACAAGAAGCAACCACACATTGATGTTTCTTTCCCTCTCTTTCTCCCTCCCTTCCCCTCTGTAAAAATAAATAAATAAAATCTTTAAAAAATATGGTTGTAAGGAAGAAAAATAAAGTAATATCATAAAACAGCTCCTAGAAAAAGAAATACTATATAGATTTGTTGCTAGATTTATGACATATATAAAACTACAATACAGTGACAAAAGGATGGTCATTCAGATTAACGGTGCTGAATCAAGTTGATATCATTGTGGAAAAATAATAGTCTCAACCCTTGCTTCTTCAACTATAAATATAACCATTACACATGATTAAGGAGCTAGAGTTGAAATGTAAAACAATAACTCTTCAAGCAGATAATAAAATAATATATTTTTTAATGATTTAGGTTTTAGCAAAAAGTTTGTAATATGAAATCCACAAATTACCAACACAGACTCACCAAAAAAGGCTACCATTAGAAAAAGGACAATAAGAAGCAGTGTATTTGTAATTGCTCCAAACTGCCATTCTACCCAAGTGTCCATCAGGTGTAAATTAAACAAAGCGATTGTGGTATGTTTACAAAGTAGAATACTATATTGCAATGAAAATCATTGAACTATTGTTATGCAACAATGTGCAAGAATATCACATATGGACAATTAGTGAAAGACATCAGGCCAAAAAAAAGAGTATATGTGCAATTCAATTTATGATGATCAATAACAGGCAAACAATTTATGGCATCAGAGGTCATAATAGTGGTTACTCATTGTAGCAAGAGTTTTGAAAGTGTACAGGCAAAAGAAAAGCTTCTTAAGTCTGTACAATATTTCATTTTCTTAGTGTTGGTGGTGGTTACATAAATATAGTACCTTTGTGAAAAATAATCGGATTGTACATCTAAAATGTGTATACTCCATTAATGTTGACCTTCTATAAAAAACATTTAAAAAGAAACTAACATAAAAAATAATGTAGGGCTAGAATTATTAGATTTAAAGTCAATGCTAGTTCAATAAATAAAACTCTAGCTTAGTATCTGCTTAATTGACCAAAGCTTTGGCGGAGCAATCACTCATCAAATTAACCTCATTTTTTGACCTTGATGGGATGGACTATGCTTTTGTAAGGGTGTTCATTGTGTGTTTAAGATGTTTTTTATCTACCTTTAATTCTTTTACCATTTACATGTAAAGTTCCATTAGTTATGTATTGTATACTCTTCAAATACAATAATACTCAAACATAATTTCACTTATTTTTTATCATCTTTCACGTGGCCTTTTTTCTCAGCACTATGGTGTCCTTTATCTTGAAGCTGTTGGCAAGGTGGCAAGATCTTGATATTCGATTTGAAGTCAGGGTGCAGAAAAATTGTCATTTAGTATTTGGAGATTTGGTTACATACTGCATTTATTAACAGAGACTTCTCTGCTAAGATTTGGAACATAGCGTTGCTATTAATCAAGTAGGATTTATATCTTTGTTTTAGTCATCGTCCATTGAGTCCTATTTCCCTCATAATTTCGCTAAGTCAAGGAGTGGCTGGACTATGTCTTGGTTCACTGTAGAGAATAGTATCTAATAGTGTCACAAATCAAAAGAACATCACTTAATATCCATACTGTAATGGTGAAATCTGATATTTGGTTTCTTGGATAGAAGTAACATAGATGAGGCCTATAGCAACACAAGATAACAGAAAAAGTGTCCTAAACCAGTATTATAATCCTTCTGAGTATGTTTTCTTGAGACAGATAATATCCTACTGCTCTTTTTATTAATCAAGGATGGAACTATAAGATGGGTCTTGTAGTAATAAATAAAATTAAACACTTAATAGATATGTTCCTTAATTCCCTATGGACATGGTTATGACATCATAAATAAGAAATGCTCCATACCTCATTTCTAATAATACAATGCTTTTCAGTTTCATGTCTGTGCTATTTAGATAAACATAAGTTAAGAACAGGAAAGAAACAGAGGGAAAAAGTCCATTCCTGGTACTAGAGCTCACCTCAGCATAAAAGCAAAGAGATCAACATCATGTCGTGTTTAAGAACATATCCAGGTCAAAAGAATTATACAGCTCTGTGGAACTGCTTTATGTTGCTCCAGAACTACTATTAAGTCGATGTGATGTGGTTACTGTTTGACCATTTTCCTGCCTCCCTCCGGCAGCCTGCTGTTTGAACATGTAATAACAGCAAGCAAGCATAGAGTGAGAAGGCTAAGTTCAGCCCTGGAAAAAGAACATAAGTGGTGTGAGGATTGCCTGCATGTGTGACTGAGGCAGGAAAAAAAATAAGAGTAAGTTTTGTCTGTTGCAAGTGTTCATCTTCCTGACTTAGAGCTGATTTGTGTTATGTTTGAATGTCATTATGTAAGGTCCAATAAGTCTGTCATTGTTTACAGCAATTTGGTCAAGTAGGAGCCAAGTTTTCCATATTTCAGAGAGAAAAACAGCACTCAAATAGCGAATCACACCAGAATAAATATTATGAAAAATGCAATATGACTAGTCACAATAGAATGTCACTAGATGGTGTACTCTTCAGAATAAAAGTACTCTCTGATGCTTTTAATTCTATTTTTTTTAATTTATTTTTAGAGAGAGGGGAAGGGAGGGAGAAAGAGAGAGAAAGAAACATTAATGTATTGTTGCCTCTCACACAGCCTCTACTGGGGACCTGGCCCACAACACAGGCATTTGCTCTGACTGGGAATCGAACTGGCAACCTTTTGGTTTGCAAGCCATCACTCTCAATCCACTGAGCCACACCAGCCAGGGCTGATGCTTTTAATTCTTTTCCTCCTGAATGAATACTCTGGTCTGTCCTTTGACCAAAGTTCAAATGTCCCCTTAGGAGATTCAGGGTACATGCTGTTCCATGTGGAAATTCAGTCACCTTTGATACATGTGCAAGGTCTTAGGAACATGGTGCTGGATACAAAATGTAACCAACTGCTTCGGATCCATTAGCCTTTGAGGCCACAGCTCTCTACCACCATGGATCACTGTGCTCCTCCTGACCCAATCTGCCCCTCTGCTGAGCACCATAAGTTTAACTTATCCCTACATTTCCCTGTGTAAGCTCATTCAAATAGAAATTGCAGCTGATAACTGACTTCTTAAATTCACACATAATTTTTATTCACATATATATTGTCACACCCTGCATTTCTCCGTCTTTTCGCAACTGTTTTGAAAGGAGTTTCTTTGAAGAAACAGGTTGTTTTTGGTTTTTTATTTGAATATTATTCAAATATTATATTATTTGAGAGCTTCCAAATACAAGTCAGTTATTAAAATTAACAATTTCAGTTAAATCCATCTTTGTGTTAGCCACTCTCCATTTATACTAGATATTCCACACAGTGAATAGAGTCCTTAGTGTACAAGCCAAGAAGTAAGATTCATTTGATGTGAACTGTGAGAAGAAATTTATCTGCTGAGATGGACTGCCCATGGTCAACCAAGGGCACACATTTCATAAAAAATAAGAGCTTACTGGCCATTTGCTGACAGGGGTTCCTCATACACTCTGTACACAGGGAAGAACCTCAGACTGAATTCTCAGCTTCCCACACTATGCACCACTTATTTAACACAGTCGGTGTCAAACACTGCAGGAAAACTGTGGTTTCATCTTTCTTTCAACAGACTGAGACCTGTCCCATCCAATCAGAACTACACAATTTGGAGACCTCATTTGCATAAAACATAAAACCTAATTGGAAACCTGGACGGGAACTTTCATTATAAAAGGCGGCCTCCCCATTGTCTCAGTCGAACACAATTTAGGTTGTTACCTGACTCTGAGTCTCACAGACTGCAGCTCCTTTTGCTCAAATAAATGCTTGTTATTCTTTATTACAGTCTAAATTAATTTTGTTTTACATTAGCCTGGATGTTAACTGAGAAGAGAAAGAACCTTAAAATTCAAGTTGCCAGAGTCCTTAGAATACTTGCTATTTTTGTTCAGAGAAGGTGTCCAGGCAAAAGAGACCCACCTCAGAAGATTCATAGACTCCAGTGAAATTTCTACTAGTATCCTTAAAATATTGAGAAAAATATTGTCGTAGAATTCTTTTCACTGTGTGATAAAATCTGTGACATTACCACTAATCCTTGACACTATTCTACACAATCTTAAACCACTGGCCTAAGGTCAATACCTATGGACTTCCCCCACATTTTTCCTATTTATTTGATTTATAATGCAATATCATGATTTATAAAAAAACATATATTTGGACACTCAGATGACAAAATGTATTTCTCATATATGTTTGGCCTTCATCCATGATTTCTAGCTCACAGTTTCCAAAACCTTTGAAATTTCCTAAGAGGAGACCCTTGGAATTTTGGGGGAACATATTTTGTCACAATATTTAGTCTCTTGTTTTTAGTTTCTGGATTCATTTCAGAGCCATAGAAAGTGAAACAAGCATTTTGTTATTCATAACTAACTCTTTCTGCTACAACTGGATTGTCGTTAGGAGTTAACACTTGGAAAACACTGAAGGGTGGGGAACAAGCGAATATAGGAGGTTTGGAACTTTCAGACCCACCCCCGATATCTGATTGAGGAAAAGGGCCCGGAGATCGAATTGATCACCAATGACCAATGATTTAATCACTCATGACTATGCAATGAAACCTCCATAAAACCCCAAAAGGGAAGGTTTGCTTCCAGGCTAAGGAAGCAAAATACTTCCATGTGCCACCATGCCAGACCCCAAACTCCACAAGGACAGAAGCATCTTTGTTCAGGACCTTGCCCCCCATATCTCTTCACCCTATTGATTCATATCTTTTAACATCCTTTGTAATGTCCCAGTAATCTAGTGAGTCAATGGGGTTCTTGAGTTCTCTGAGATTTTCTAGCAAATTCATCAAATCCAAGGAGTGCGTATTGGGAGCCTCTGATTTATAGGCAATTGGGCAGAAGCACAAGTGAAAACCTGGACTTGTGACTGGTGTCTGAAGTGAAGGCAATCTTGTGGAACTGATCCCTTTCCTGTGATCTGATGGTGTTTCCAATTATAAACAGCCATAATTGAGTTGAATTGTAGGACACCCACCTGGTGTTCTGAGCATTGCATGGTAGTACATTTGTGGATGGGATAGTTAGTCACAATTTAAAACTGGTAACCAGAACTACGAATACATAGTATCATATTCTAACCTCTTGCTCTTTAATTGTCTCACCTACAGTAATGAAGGCAAGTGTTTCGTATGGTTAGTAACAGCAAATATGATGTAAAGCTTGGTTTGAGGTTATAGCCCCTCTTATTCAAAATCTGCTTATCTTCACTGAAAGGCGATTCGTCTGTAACACAGAACTGTAGCATTTGTTCTGTTGAAAACTCGGCATTATGATGATCAAATGGGATAAAAAAATATGTACATTTAAAACTTAAAAACTATGTACAAAATGCACTGAAATATTAATATTATCCTTAATTACTGGCTCTTGGAACAACTTGAAATATAACAAAGAAGTAGGAGTGTAGGCCGAATAATACAGGTCTGGAAAAATAAATAAATATGATCATTTAAAAATAGTGATAAAATAAGGAATCTGTAAATATCAACTAACTTTTTAGTATGTATATATTTCATCAGTAGGAAGATAACTGTCAGTAGTTAGTGCTCTTAGTGACAGAAATTAACTATAGACGACTTAAGCCAAAGCGGATTTCGTTAAGAAATGGGAGAAAGATTTGAGAAGCTGACAGAATCAAACAGCCGAGGGGACTGTTGCAATTCAGAAAGTGCCTTAGAGCCAAGAAGCAGGACGCAGGGAGAATACAACATCACTGGCGTGAATGACTAGGCACTTTACTCTGACCGGATCGGTTAGGCCCGGCTTCTGTCTCCACCTTCTCCCCTGCTGTTGCGCGTGCTGGTAACCACGGACTGTTATCTGCCCGCCACAAGCAAGCCATGGGCTGTCCCAAGTCCTGAATGGAGAAAGGACCTGGCTCATCAGGCTGCTAAGGTAAAGTGGGTGGTGATTGTACAAAGTTGGAAAATACCCTTCTATCAAGACCACCCTCAAGGAAAGAGGCAAGTTCCTTTAAGAACATCGGGTGCTGCTAGAAAGGAAGATTCTCCTGCTAGGAAACCCAATGACTTCGGAAAGTCACTCTTTTCTCCGGTCTGAATGTGGGAAAAAATTACTTATGTAAGGGAAGTTGTAAATTCGAAAGTCACTACCAAGAATTCTATATCAGTTTTCCAGGTATAATGAGGACTTTGAGGCTCATTTCTTCTTTTTGTGCGTCTCTTCTCCCTACAATATAATTCATTAGTAAGAATAAACTAAATATTTTCTCATTTAAAAGATGAATAGCTTACCTACCACTTATCAACTAAAAGCAATTTATGAAAAATGTTTGAGAAACTTTGAAAATCTATTTTATTTCCTAAAGAAAAATATCTAAGCCCCTATGTTTTACTTACTAGAAAACTAATCACATCAAATATTCTCTATTTGTTTCAAAATCATGTACTATTTGCCCCCCTTTTTTGTCATGAAAGGATTATTAACCTCCCAATATTTTCAGTGACTTTTTAATTTTGATCTTTTCTTTGGACAGTTAAATACTAGATTTCTAAATAAAAATGTTGACCATTTTCCTTTATTTACTGGGGGAAAATTGAGATAGATATAAGGTTAATTATGATAGAAAAATTTTGTTATTTTAAAGATTAATTTATTAAATAGCAAAGGAATAAGAAACATGTTATTTTAATTTTTAAATATATAACTGATTATTATAGAAACCATCCAAAAATATAGTTATTGTCAAGTATGCTAATTAACTAAAACACAAACAGTGACACTATATCCAGGGGAAGTGACTCAGAAACGTCACACATTAGGGACATTAAAATGAGTCATACAGAATTAAAATTTTCTATGCAAATCCATACCCAAATAGATGAAAGACTAAGTGATTTAGAAGTTTTTGAAAGCCCAAGTATTTCAAATTTAACAATAATTAAAATTACTGATTCTATGAAATGACTTTGGTTTTCTTCAAACTGCAAGATTTTTTCCAACAAAAAATAAGATCCAAAAATTTTACTTTGAAATCATTTTGCAAACATTTGATAATTTGAAAAAAAACTAGCGCCCACTACTTTGGCTTCCTGTTTTTAAATCTGTTCTTAGGGCTCCTTTTCAAATTTTTTAACAACCAAAGAGGATTTGGTTCTTGTAGTAATGTGTTTAACAAGGAAGGTTGATTGTTTTTTGTTTTTTGTTTTTTTTTTGGTTTTTTTTTGCATTGATGCCAGAAGATTCTTAGGTTGATGAAGACAATTTAAAACATGAAATGTTAATGTGTTAATCAGGGGAGAATTTTATTCTTACCTTTATTAGTCTGGTCTGTAGAAAAACTCAGTATGATTTTAAAACACTTCAATGTTATTTACAGTAATTTCTTCACATATTATATATGGTATTATATATATATCACATGTTGTCTTATTGAGTTGTGAGAAAGTTCATCTGTTATTAGTGTTTACAAGAGTGCTCATTTATCATGTTATTCAGCCTTAAAAACTCATGTAATAAAGATAATTTGTTCTGTGTTATGAGAATAATTTTTGTGGACTGGGAAATAACTGCCTTGTTTGTCTGGAATGCAAAACAAGAAATAATTGATGACATGTCACCATTTTAAAAAACTACCAGCAAAAGAAAACGTCAAATTAAAAAGAGCCAGAAAACAGGATAAAAACGTACACAGAAATCATTACTTAAAAATATGCTACATTCATTAGGCCACAGTCAGTGGAAAACTGGTAGAGGTAATACAAAAAGGAAAGTTGGTAGTAGCAAAAATATAAACTATATTATTTAAATAGATTTAAAAATATCTTTAATGCACTATGAAATTTTGGATCTTAAAATTAGATTTTTAATTTCAAGACATTGGAAATACTTCTTGATGAAAGTGCCATTGACTGAGGTTATGCTAAATTTTCAATTCTTATTACTTTACTGTTTTTCTATTTCTATTTTAACATATTATGTTTTATCATTGTTAATTGAAATAATTTTTAAAATAAAATGTGCCTGGGAAAATCTAATGATAATTCTTCGATATATGTGTTTGTCCCTGAAAATAACTTACTTGTTCTCTAGAAAATGGTATTCTTCCATGTCTCTTACCAAAACAAATTTCAGTTTTCTAAAATCATTGATTATTTGCTAATGTATCCAAGAGCTTGGGCAGAAGTTTCTGCATCATCTTTATCTTCTCTTTTTCCTACCATGTTTGGCAATATTTTTTTAAAATACTAATTTTAACTAACATAAAATCAGTACTACTTCACTATACTATTGTTATTTGAGTAATCTAGTTTCAAAAGGAAACATTTTATTTTACATATTAAAAATGCAACTTACTTTTCCCTTTAGTAATTATTTGTGACTTTTAAAAAGACATCTGTTTTCAAAATATTTTTGCGAAGTCCTTCTTATTCTCATTTTAGAAATCAAAACCTTACCAATTGCTGATGTTAATGTAATAAATCATTCTTTGCCTAAAAGACAGTAGGGAAAAAATCTTTCCTGCTGTCATTGATCCTCTTGCATAAGATCTAGGTTTTGTGATACTGAAGAACAGGTCTCCACTGATAAATATATTCTATTTCCCATTCATACCTGAAGGTTAGCACCATTAAAGCAGGGGGGGCGGGGGAGCAGCCAGACTCCAGCTTGACACTGGGCCAAGCATTGTAGCTCATTTTCTGGAACACTTCCCATGTAAGCCATGTGTCCTGTACTCACCGCAAAGATCTGAAGATCACTCCTCAGACTGCAACAGCCGCTAGGGCAGGGGTGTCAAACTCATTTTCAGCAGGGGCCACATCACCTTCGCGGTTGCCTTCAAAGGGTCGAATGTAAGTTTAGGACTGTCTAAATGTAACTGCTCCTTAACAGTTAAGCAAGAGCTGGGTGCTGCCGCCAGATAAAAACAAGGTGCTGGGCCAGATAAAACAAGGTAGAGAGCCGAATTCGGCCCTTAGACCTTGTGTTTTCCACCTGTGCACTAGGGCATGGAAAATTTGATCATTCAGAAACAGAAATGAATATTTTGCTTCACCTACTGAAAAAGTATACCAGCTTTGAGTTCAAAGTGAAATAAAGTGAATCAAGGATTTTCTTATTTTCTAAATTTAGTTTTATCATATTTTTTCCATTACAATTTACCCTCCTTTTGCCCTCTCCCACCTCTAACTACCCCCACCCCTGCAATGACCACACCGCTGCCCATGTCCGTGAGTCAGTCCTTTCTCTTTTTGGCTCAATCCCTCCACCCCCTAACTCCCCACCGGAGCTGTCAGCCTGCTCTTATCTTTGTCTCTATTTCACTTGTTAGTTCAGTTTGCTCATTAAATTCCACATATGAGTAAAATCATGTAGTATTTGTCTTTCTCTGACTGGCTTACTTCACTTAGCATAATGTTCTCCAGGTCCATCCATGCTGCTGCAAAGGGTAAAATTTCTTCTTTTGTATGGATGAGTAGTATTCCATTGTATAAATGTACTATAGTTGTTTTATCTACTCCTCTTAAATTTCTCAAAATGACAGCCAATAGAAAACAGATATACTGTGCTCTTCTTTCAAATATCAAGCAGCTTTTAGGCACATTATCTTCATGCCTTGTCCTGGGATTTCAGTAAAATTTTAGCTGTCACCCAATATTTAGGAAGTACTTTACCTTTCATTACAAAATTCATGGTATATGAGGTCTCTCCAGAAGGCATTCAGCCACGTAGTATAAACAATAGAGATGTTTGTTGAGGAAATACAAGACACGTCGTACATAGGACACCTCAGTGCCCTTCAAAGTAGTCACCTTAGGATCTAACAAAGTTCTCCCAGTCACAATCAACTGCCCCACTGTATTTTCCTGAATCTCATGCATGGTCTGAAATCTCTTCCCTTTCAAAGGTGATTCGAATTTTAGTAAAAGCCAAAGGTTGCAGGGCACCAAATATGGGCTGTTGGGTGGGCTGAGTCACCTGGATGATTTGGTGTTTCCCCAAAACCCTCTGCACAAAACCTGACGCATGAGTTGGTGCATTGTCACAATGAAGCTGCCAATCACGAGTTTCTCATCATTGTGGCCTGTAGAATCATCCAGGGAGGAATGTTCAAGCTTAACATAAAATTATTTGATACAGAATCATCTGTATCAACTCTCTCAGTCATTTTGAATGTGATGGCCACACAGTACATATGCTCATTCAGTGGTGTCTACTGCCCCCACTGACTAGTACAGTGACGTTGTCATTGTTCACACATGCATATTCCAGTCCACTCCCCTTGGCTGCCTGGTTACATTGATGTGCAAACCATTCTCATTATATTAGCAATGGCTGGACTGTTTCTGGACAAACCACGTATGTTTGCTTATTAACATGACATGAGTTAGGGATGAATATAGTTGTTTTGATATTATCAGAATTTATTTGCTCTTCATCACCATCAGACCACTTATAAGAAGAATAAATTAGGAAGCTTCATGAGAGTCTTAGTGAATATATTGGTGGATCACATCCTGAAAAATTAATTAGATCAAACTAAAAAAATAATAATGATATGCATTGGCTATGCAGATAAAATTTTAAATTAATTTTTTAATTAAAACTGTTATACACATCATTTTTAAGCAAATACTTTATAAACTATTGTTTACACACAATTTTTAATGATTGGAATTCTTAACAAGTAGAAATAATTTCAATAAAGAAAATTAAGTACATTATTTGAAAAATCAATTAATTGAATATACTGAATTATTACATTGCAGGGGCTCCTCTTTGGTTCCATATAAATGATAATTCAATAATAATATATATTTTTAAAATACCATAAAACAGCTTGGCTTGGTTTGATGCCCGGAGCTAACCAAACTGTAAGGTTCAGGTGCCGTTCTCCAGATTGCCACGTCTGCTCAAGACTTCTAACACCAAATGAAAGGTTTCCGGTTTTCCCAAATGACTTTCAGGTTTGATAATTCATTAGCAAGACCCACAGAACTCATTGAAATCTATTATACTCACAGTTATGTTTATTACAGGAAAATGATGCAAATTAGAAGTGACCGAAGGGACAAAGGTCAGGGACTGGGAGAAGCCCCAGCATGGAGCCTCTGGTCACTCTCTCTCCATGGAGTCAACGGCTGTGGTACTTCCACTGCAATGCATGAAACTGTGCCCGAAGTATTGCCAACCAGGCAGGATCACCTGAGCTTTGTGTTCAGAGTTTTTGTTGAGTCTTTATCTATTATTATACAGGCATGACTGACTGAGTCATTGCCCACTAGGTTGATCTCTAACTCCAGCACCCACCCCCTTTTCCAGAGGTCTGAATGATAGGCATCACATGCTTTCGGGGCTAACCCTGACTCATCACGTTACCATAAAGTATAGCTCCAGGTGCCCACTGTGAACAACAAAGACATTTCTATCCTTTGGAAAATTCCAAAGGCTTAGAGGTTTTCTAGGGAAAAAGACAAGACCTCTCTTTGGGTGAGGCCAAATTTCTTACTATACACTGAGCAATAATTTGATGGCGTACTTTACTTATACAATATGGGTAGAGAATTATAGCAATTTGCCGTTTTATTTCAGCCTAAATAAGCACATTCTGTAAGAAAATTAGCAATAAAAATCTATCATTTTATGTTATACATGGTGTATATATTTATAGTTAATAACATAAGTATTAACTCAGTATTAAATGTTGTTACATATGAGCACAGCAAAGAGAATCACTTATTAAGCTGATTACAAACATATTTCCTCATTTTCATTTATTTCATAGGCTTAGAATTAAGATTCTTGATTCAACTTTAGGAAAATATTATTTATTCATGTGACACAGGACCATCACTGCTGTCTTTATTTGATGAAAAAAAAGAGAAGAATGATTAGTTTCAAAATTTATGCACTCACAAACAACCAAAAAGTGCAGAGAGGATACATAAATCCCACCAGCAGATTGGTGATCAGGCTATGTGCACTGTTGTAAATATGGATTGTTTACAAGATCATTGTTTCCATATGCATGTTCTAATTTATCTTATATTTTTTAAAAGATTTAACTTACTGTGGTTTTACCTCAAACAATCCCACTATGTAAAATCAGGTAAACAAATTTTCTTAAATAGCATTTTGGTGCAAACTTACTATGTTTTGCTTTTAGTGTTTTGCATTATATGAACGTGTCTTCCTTTTAAAGGAAACAACATGATAATTTTGTCATACATGGAAAATTCAAGTGTATTGATTATCCTTGTTTTTATGTTAAACATAAGAGCACTAACACTTGAAATGTGTCATAGTAAATGAGATGCAGATTAAAACTCCTGGTCAGATTCAGTGTATTTTTCCCTGCCCATCAGCGCTACGGACTGCAGAAACCATAGCTCTCTTATTTCCATGCTAGGTCAGGACTCCATACTCCTTGAAGTCAGGAATTGTATTTAATGATATGCCTTCCTCATGAAGTTAACACAATGAACACAGTTTTTGAAGATGTGTCACAGAAAATAACTCTCATGTCATTGCATTGTATTATACGTGCTTCTTGAGTTCATGTAATTGGGGGGTCACAGGAGTGTAAAAGATCGAAACAGAATAGAGAGACTTGTAGGTATGATAGATTCACAAAAGGAAAATCAATGTTGCTTTTTGTGTATGTATTAAATTTTTAAATATATGTTGAATTTTACATGTAGCAGAGCCAAACATTTAAAAGATTATTAAATATATTTACTAATATTTTAAGAAAAATAGGGGTTAGATAATTTAGTACAAATTGCCTAAAAACATTTTTTCAATAAAATAAAAATGGTTTACTACTCAGAAATAAGAGCAATTAAATTATAGAAATTACATTATGTGCGTACTATCACAAGTTAGGTTATGTAGATGATCACAATTGAGGATTTGAGGATTTGAGGATTTGTTTTATAATTACATTTAGATAGTGACAGTTACTTCTCTAATGTGTTCTCTACAACTAGACACATGGTCAGTAGAAGAAATCAGGCTTTTTCTTTTCACTTAGTTGGTAGCTTTTTGTTGGATTTATTTGTGGCTATCATTTGTTTGATGATCCATAGGATAAGCACACATCTAATGATTTTGACATTTTGTTTGGATTTTATCACTCAGTTAATATTGTAATGAAAAGACACAAAAGTAAAAATGGTGACCAGACAAACATTATTAATATCTTAATTTTTAAAACTAGTAAATTAGTGTTATATAAAAATAAATAGCATAATGGCACTTAGGAGAGTACAGACTTAATTCTATATATGTTCCAATGCTGATTTGTCCATGAATTTAAAGTTTAGGTATGATGGTCAGCTGAGGTTCTTTGCTCACCTCTTCTCCTTAAATATGTTGTAGATTGACTGGATGACCAGGGAAACATAAACATAGTATCTCATACAACTATATGAACAGGAATTACTAGCCTGGACTTGGCTGGTGTGGCTCAGTTGGTTGAGCATCACCCCAAGAACCAAAATGTCACCAGTTTGATTCCTGGTTGGGGCACATTGCTGGGTTGAATGTTTGGTCCCCAGGGCATTGTGGAAGGCAACCAATTGATGTTTCTCTCTCACATCAGTGTTTCTCCTCCTCCCTCCCTCCCTCCCTTCTTTTCCCTCTAAAATCAGAAATGAAATGTTAAAAAAAAAGAATTACTTGCCTGCCCAGATGAACTAGCTCTCATACCAATACAATTACATGGGCGGGGAATCAAAAAAGAACATATGTCCAAGGAAGCAGATTATCCTTCTGTGCAGTGCTCTCGCTTCAGTAAACGTGAACTTGTGGAACAAAGAATGGCAGTCTCACACAAACTAGATACCAAATCTTCATATCATGAAGTGGGAAAGCTTCCATTGAATTATATAATAGAAATAAAAGACTATTTTATTTTATTTTATTTTATTTTTTAAAGATTTTATTTATTTATTATTAGAGAGGAGAAGGGAGGGAGACAGAGAGGGAGAGAAACAGCAATGTATGGTTGCTCCTCACACGGCCCTCACTGGGGACCTGGCCCGCAACCCAGGCATGTGCCCTGACTGGTAGTCGAACCAGGACCCTTTTGTTCCCAGCCCACGCTCAATCCACTGAGCTACACCAGCCAGAGCGAAATAAAAAACTATGTATTTCTTAGCTCCTTCCCTATTGCTATCACAATGCTTTGTATGTAGTCGGAAGTAAAATAAGCATTCACTGAGCCATTGCTTTTCAAGTTTAGAGAACCATAAAAGAATTTCTTAAGGAAACCACTATCTAATTAGAAATGGAAATCATATCTGATATTTTTTGTTGTAAATTAAATAGATAAGAAAAATATTCTGGTCTATTTTATGTCTCCTATTTCAGGAGAGTGTATAATGTTTCGCAGGAAAATATTAAATAAAAAATTGAATGCTATATTTGGGTTAATACTAATTTTCAGAAAATTCCAACATAAAATTTGTAACAGCAAATTTATAGATTTGTGAGTTAAATTGAAAGTGTTGCACATTCTACAGTGTTAGCAAAATTTATATTTTATTTTTCAGAAGTAGCTATCATCCATAACATACATACATGGACACACATATACAAACATACATTTGCAATGTGATCATAATATTCACACTTCTGTGATGTGAATCTCAGAAGTTTGTTTTAAAACTAGATTACTTCTGAGTTTATTTTTTAGCGTAAACATATTATCTTGGAAAATAAACTTTCTAAATCTCTACCCCTCTATTTTTGTAGAAAATAGTAATCAAAGGAGAAAATATAAAATAAGTTCAGTCATATTTTATTATAGCCTCAAATTTAGTGAGTCTTAAAGGGACAATTGTAACAGACTAAACTGACCTGTGTTAAAATAATTTTATATTTGGTTATCAGCAGCTATAGACCAGAATATATTGCCATCTCCCAATAAACTACATATGTAAATATAAAACAAAACTCGCAGAATCTTTTTATTGATTAAATCTCCCCAGTGTAATCTGTTTCTAAAAACCATAGTTAAATATTATAGAAGTAGGTGAGACCATAGTGTGCCTTCTTTGATTTATTATCATATTCCATTTTGTGTATTCTTCCATCTGCTTTCTTAGAATTTGAAAACTATTTTTTCAAAATTTAATAAAGCTAATAGACATTTGTTATATTATTTTAAAAACTGGTCATCAAAATGGGATGTTTTGTTTCTTTACATTATTGCTGTCCACTAATAAACAAATACAAAAGAAAAATACAAAAGAAAATTTCTTTTCAAATATAAACATTTATCAAGGAATGTAGAAAAAAATGATTTTCCCATTTTACAGCATATATATTGTGTTAGTTTTTAATACATTACCAACATTATTTTGTAGAGTATATAATGTTTAAACTGCCAAAGGAAAAATGTTGTTTTATAAATAAATAATCAAAGCTGCATTTTGCCTTTAAATAATGATAATAATAAAAATTAAACCATTTTATGCAGTCTTATGTGTCATTTACATAAGTAAACTTAAATCAAAGAATACAATGGAAGAAAATGACTTTGAAATTAATCCCCTATACTCAACCATTTAATACATCAGTCTTTACTCTTATATTTACATCTAATTGGTCTTCAGCCACATGTATTATCTTTAGAATAAAAATAGCATAAATCATTATTAACACCAGTTATGTAACTATCTTTCTCAACAATATCAAATGGCTCTATACTGTATAAACAATATAATATAAACAAAGACTAAAGTACTTAATATCACATGCTTAATCCATTAATAATTTCCTCTAGGCAAATTACTTCCTTTTCAGAACCAAGTTAGACTTTTATTGCCATTTTACATTTATCTACATTCTCCTTGCTAATATTTTTCATTAACATATAATCTACTCATTTATACATGTCTGTCCAAATATTAATCTGAAAACAAACAAACAAACAAAAAACCCAAAACTAGAAACCAACTTTATCTTTTCTAAATTCTATTTTGTTCTTTTACTACCTTCAGGAACACTGACATTTAATAGTATGCATCACCTATACATTAAATTTCTATATTAAACTTTAAGGACTTTAATATTTTCTTGTGTAACAATAAATATATATTTAATTTAATATAACTTAATGTATATATTGCATTTATATAACTTGATAATCCATTTTTTATTTGTTTTTAATGGCATGGTATGAGTTTTATATTACATCCATCAGTTTTATTACTTAGAAAGGAATTGAAAAAGAAATACTACTTCTGGCTAAGATGGAGTCTTAGGTGACCTCCATGCACAACCAAAAGAAGGATAACAACCAATCTGAAAACAAAAACCAACCAGAATTGCCAGAAAATCTAACTGTATGGAAGTCCAACAACCAAGAAGTTAGAAAGGAAACACTCATCCAGAGTGGCAGGAGGGGCAGACACAGGCAGCTGCGACAGAAAGGATGAACAGTGAGGTAGCAGCTGGTCAACCATTCCGGCCGCACGTTCGCGTGTGGATAAACTCAGGAGGACAGCTGGGAAGTGAGCAATACCAGCCCAGGACAGACCTCACAACCCAGGGCTCCAGCACTGGGAAAATAAAGCCTCATAATCTCTGGCTGTAAAAACCTGTGGGGATTGTGTCAGTGGAAAAAACTGCCAGTCTCTCAGGAGAGTACATGTTGGGGGCCCATGGGTCCTAGAATGTACACAAGCCCTGACTTGTGAGTAGTGGGGAAAGTCACAGAAAGTAGGGTGAGAGCCAAGCAAGCAGCATTGTTCCTTCTCTGACCCCACTCCACATACAGAACTACATCACAGCAAAGTGGTTTGACCTGCTGTGGCGAATACCTAAGGCTCCACCCTTTATAACATAACAGTTGTGCCAACAAATTGAAGAGACAAAGAAATATGGTCCAAATGAAAGAACAGATCAAAACTCCAGGAAAAGAACTAAGCAACGAGGGATAGCCAACCTATCAGATACAGAGTTCAAAACACTGGCAATCAGTATGCTTGGAGAAATAACTGAGTACAACTGCAAGCTAAAGGAAGAAGTAAAGGCTGTACAAAGTGAAGTAAAGAAAAATATGCAGGGAACCAAGAGTGAAGGGAAGGAAGCCAGGACTCAAATCAACTATTTGGAATAAAAGGAAGAAATAAACATTCAACCAGAACAGAGAGAAGAAAAAAGAACTCAAAAAAGTGAGGAGAGACTTAGGAACCTCTGGGGCAACTTTAAATGTACCAACACCCAAATCATAAGGGAGCCAGAAAGAGAAGAAGAGCAAAACTTGAAAACTTAATTGAAAAAAATGATAAAAAAACTTCCTCAATTTAACAAAGGAAATAAACATACAAGTCCAGGAAGCTCAGATAATCCCCACAAGTTGGACCCAAAGAGGGCCACATCAAGGCACATCATAATTAAAATGCTAAAGGTTAGAGATAAAGAGATAATCTTAAAAGCAGCAAGAGAAAAGAAGACAGTTATCTGCAAATGAGTTCCTATAAGACTATCAGCTGATTATCAAAAGAAATCTTGCAGGCAAAAAGGGGCTGGTAAAAAGTATTTAAAGTCATGAAAAACAAGGACCTACATCCAAGATTACTCTATCCAGCAAAGTTATCATTTAGAATGGAAGGCAAGATAAAATTCTTCCCTGAAAAGGTAAAGTTAAAGGAGTTCATCATCACCAAGCCCTTATTATATGAAATATTAAAATGACTTAATCTAAGAAAAAGAGGATCAAAAACTATGAACACTAAAATGACAACAAACTCACAACTATCAACAACTGAACCTAAAAAAGAACAAAATAAATAAACAAAAAGCAAAAACAAACTAAGCACACAACTACAACAAAAATAGAATCTCGGAAATGAAGATCAAATGGTGGGTTATCAGCAGGGAGGGGTGGGGGGGAAGATGGGGAAAAAGGTATAGGGAATAAGAAGCAGAAATGGTAGGTATAAAATAGACAGGGGGAGGTTAAGAATAGTATGGGAAATGGAGGAGCCAAAGAACTTATATGTATGACCCATGGACATTAATTAAAGTGGGGGAATGATGGTAGGAGACAGGGTACAGGGCAGAGGAGAATAAAGGGGAGAAAATATAGGACAACTGTAATAGCAGAATCCATAAAATATAGTTAAAATGGAAACACATAATTCTCTGAGCCCTTTTCTTCATCTGTAAAATGACAATAACATTAACACCACAAGAGTGTCCAAAGACTTAAATAAGTCAATGAATATAAAGCATGTGGCACTGCACCTAGCATAGCAAAAGCTCAATAAATAAGAATCATTTATGACTTAAAAAAAGAAAGGAATTGATATATTTACATTTTATTTTATTTTTTATTTTTGAAATGTTTACATTAAAATTTTTTCAACATTTATATATTCTACAGTCTTTATTATTTTTATTATCAAATAATTAAAGAGCCTATTCATTTTTCTATTCAAAATATTTAATGATTTTATCTTTTAAAACTGTTACAATTTGCTTCTTGATTCATACTTCCTAGTAACTTCATAAATTAATTAAAATAATTCTATTGTGTGGCATATGCCATATCCTTGAACACATTTATGAAGCATATTTTCACTATTTATTAAAACTGCCTGCTAATAGTTTTGCCGGCCAGATTACTAGATGTCATTTTCTTGCTTTATGTATGTTAAACTTTGGTTTATCTTCACTGCCCAGGTATGTGATGCTGGGGACATAAAATATGCCTATTTGATTCTAGGATTTCTGGCCTGTTCCAGAAGTCCTGAGCTGGTTGGCATGCCACGTAAGCAGATGCAGCGGGTAGTGCAGGGTTTCCTGGAAAACTATCATGTTAGGGCAGCTGTCGATGACTTAGCTAGAAGCATACAGCTTTGAACCACACAAACATTGCAGAGAAATTGACTGTATTTCCAACTTAATGTCCCCGAGACAAGTTCTAATAATGCTCACAATCCCTCCAAAACAGCAAATACAAGGGAAAGTACGATAGAGGTGGTGTTGAAGTGAGAGTTCAGTGCACTTCACTGATTAAAATGACGAATCTTACATAAACGTGTGATCATGTAGATCTATTGCCAGATTCACACTTTAACCACCTCAAGCTTGGCCTTGGACAAGGACACATGGGTTCCCTTTAATTAGAGAATTATTCTATTCTTTATAGTATTTGATGTTGTATGGTGAATCTCTTTCTGAGTATGTTCTACATACCACTTGAAGAGAAACGATGTCTTATCTTTCTCATTGTTCTCTCTCCCCAAGATTCAGTCTGCTTCTTTGTGTACTTTTACAGACATGATTGAAACTCAGTAACAAAGTTTTTGACATTTAGAAGCATTTTATAATAGCATTTTCCATAAATTTAATTTTTAAAATCTGTGACAATTTGTTAGTTTGAAATACTGCAAACCAAGTTCTGTTTCTATCACCTTGATTGGCAGTCCCCTTCGTTTTGTATTGAACTCTATTTTGTCATCCTCAGAAGACAGCAAGTAAATATCTTTGAATCAGTGAGAACTTTTCAAACCAAGGAGCTTTTGTCAAACCAAGAATATTAAGGTAAATTTCACTAATGAACCAGAGAATTATCCAGACTTGGAGAAAAAGAGGTAAAAAAATAAAAGTTTATAGACATCTAACATTTTATTTAGGCCTTGGAAAAAAATTACCAAGATACTTTTAGTGTCAATTCTCATAGTTTTGCAGACATAGAAGGTGGTCAGTAAATGTTTTTGTTGTTAGTCTGAAAAAGTCTATCACTAAAGACAGAATCAACACACACTCTGCCTTCTATCACAAGGCAGTGAAGACCTTTTCTTCCCCCAGGTTGATGATTCTGGCTTTCTCTTCAGTGCTGCCTTGAGTGACTCAGCATTAAGGCTGATTAAGCCAGTTGTTAATATTAAACTGCCTTTGTCAAAATAAACGAACTAAGTACCACTGAAAGAATTTGAGAGTTTTTTCTTATTCTTTTTGTTTTATTTTTTATACCTATTCATTAAGAAGTGGCATTTGGTCAGCATCTGTATCTATCTATCTATCTATCTATCTACCTATATCCATCTATCTATCTATCTATCTATATATATCAATAACTAGTAATTAGACTAATAGTGATAAACTGAGAACAGGCATTAGTAATGTATTATATAAGATAATACAGAGCCCCGGCTGGTATAGCTCAGTGGATTGAGTGCAGGCTACGAACCAAAGGGTCACTGGTTCAATTCCCAGTCAGGGCACATTCTGGGTTGTGGGACAGATTCCTAGTGGGGGCCACATGAGAGGCAACCCCACATTGATAATTCTCTCCCTCTCGTTCTCCCTCCCTTCTCCTCTCTCTAAAAATAAATAAAATCTTTAAAAAAATTAAAAAATAATAAAAAAGAAATTAATCTTTAAAAAGATAATACATGTGCTAGTTATTTTCTTTATATTATGAACAAAGAAATGCTTTTTATCAAAAGATTTTTATATAAAATTTTATCTTTAAACACAATTGGATATCTCAGAATAGGCAAGAGTACCTTATTTTGGAAAGATGGAATACCACAGTGGAAAACTTTCCGGGGAAAGGAACACTGTCTCCCCCTAGATAAACGTGATGATTATCTTACAGGGCACAGTGCAGAGAGACTGGAGACTTGTTTTACCAGGACTACTGCCACTAATGAGCCATACAAGTTTGTGGAGTCATTTAAAATCTCTAGACCTCAATCTCTTCACTTATAAAATGGGAATAATATACATTTTCACTACACCGTATTTAATGATTGCCAATTAATTATTAATTTATTAATATGTAAGCTATTTATCAGACATGATGCCAGGTACAATTCTGCCCCCACAGATCTTGGAATCTAGTGGCAGGACAGTCATTTAACCAACAGTGACACTGATGTGTGATTACAATCAGAGTAACTGCGATTAAAAGGAAATACATTCGAATTAAAGAACACATCATATGGAGACTTGTTCTTATCTGGTAGGGAAAGACGTTTCTGAGTTGGTAGTGATGCTAAGAATGTATAGGAGTCAACCAGTGAGGGGAGCTCAGGGATGGAACTGTAGACAAAAGGATGGCATGAAAGGGTCTGTGTCTAGCAGAAGCATAGTTATTTGACAAGCCCAGTGAAGGGTGGTGTGGCTGCAACGTGGGGAACAAATGTTGGTCAGGTATGAAGAGACCCTGGGAAGAGCAATGCAACTGTGAAGAAAAACGAATCAATAAATAAACAATAAAAAATAAAAACAGCAGCCCGGCTGGTGTAGCTCAGTGGATTGAGCGCGGGCTGGGAACCAGAGGGTCCTGGTTCGATTCCCAGTCAGGGCACATGCCTGGGTTGCGGGCCAGGTTCCCAGTGAGGGACACGTGAGAGGCAACCATACATTCCTCTTTCTCCCTCCCTTCTCCTTTCTCTCTGAATATAAATAAATAAAATATTAAAAAAAAGAACTGCTTAAAAAAATAAAAACAGCAAATGCATTACTAGTGTCTCATGTCTGGTGATATTTTAATTCATCCTTTGTCATCTGCTTAATGAGTGCACTCAGTGTTCCTGCTGCTGAGGAAGGTTTAGTCTGTCTTGTGAAGGGTTACTGTTTCACGTTTGGTGTTCTACCTTAAAACCTGCCTGTGCAACACACAAACTTTATGAGACTCATTGGAGTTTTTGGATCATTTAGACAATTTTTCCAAAAATGAAAGAATACCAATAAATGAATACTTAGTATCTGAAAAATGTATTGGCACATAGAATAATAAATATAATTCTCTGTTTATTGATTCTCAGAGAAAAGGGCATAATGGAAAAGGCAGGTGTTTTCTTCATTAAGAGTTCATTAAATTCTCCTTTAAAATTAATTTTGCTATTATTTGCTGAGAACAAATATATTACCAGCTTTGCTAAATTGCTAGGAAGAATCACTCCCAATCAATGGGCAGTTATTTTTTTTCCAATTAACAATTTTAATTTTAAAGAATAAAATGCATTTTAAATCTTTTCATTGTATAGTGTCCAAATCTTTATTCCCTTAAGACATTTTTTTTTTTACTCAGAAATCACAGATATCACAGATGAAAGGCAGGGATATTTCATCATTCATGAGCTACAATTTTAATTTTTAAAAAATATAGTCACTGTTCATTGGAATTTATATGTACTTTTACTCTGCCCGAGTACTTTTTATACTCAGATCATTTCCTTTCCCAAAACTCTTCGACAAATATTCATTGAATATCTACTAAGTAAGACACTGTCCTGGGCACTGACACAATGATGAGTAAACAACCAACCACAGAAAAAAATGAATAACTCACATAGTTGACTTACCAAATGGGGACTACTATTACTCATATTCTTCACAGGAAGAAACAACAGACCAACAGTGACGTGGAACCCACCAGGCAACTAGTGAATGAGCCAGACATGGAATCAAGGCCTGCTTTAAATGAAAAACTATTGCACTTGACTACTTACCATGTTAAACCAGGTGTAAAGTAGAAATTCAATGAATATTGATCCCTTTATTAAATAAAGTTACTCATTTTGTGTTCTGAATTTAAAACAGCAAATTTCACTTTGATATTATCCATTCATTTGGCATCCTTAAAAACAAAAGCTATGTCTTATTAATTTGGGTCCTCAAAATCTGGACATAGGCCTGGTACATAGAAGTTCAAAAAATGTTTACTGAATTTTGACTTTTACCATGAATGAAACCAAAAGCTTAGGCTGGTGGGATGATACTCACAATTGTTCATCCAGAAGCCTTTAATCATTTTTTTCTGATTTGCTAAACTTTCAGGAGCATCTTCTGTGCACACTTGCTGCTAGGCCAATGCGTCCTTCTTTGTTTCTTTGGCTCTTCAGGACCCTGTGCTTGTTTTTTGCCTGCATTCCTCACTGCTCCCACGAGAGAACTCTCACTTGCTTTAAATCCTCCTCCTTGTGCTTCCAGCAGCCACCTCCCCGATGCCCGACCTCTTCCCGTTCCACTCTGCACACTAGACACTAGGCACTCAAATGTCAGCATTTGTTACACAGCGGGGACATATTTTAATTTTATTAAATGTATCTCTGAAAAGATGTTTAAAAAGTAGAGCCTGAACCCTGCAGCACTTACATCTTTCATCTGGTCCCTGTCATGTTTCACCTTTTAAAAACATTTATTTATATGGGTTTCCTACTGCCTCTTAGATTATAATATAATATTCTGAATGAGACTTATTTTTCCCTATACTTTGCAGCATGCATAGCAGGGTACCTCATGCATAGTTCCACAACTGTTTACTGAATATTCCATTTTGTTCTTTAAAAATTTGATGTTTTTGAATCTACGAAAGTTCACTTGAGTGATCTACTTATGAAACATTAATCACTTTCTATTTTCTTATCTTGATAGATTTGGTTTTCCAAGTCTCTGAAGAGCTGGTGACTTTTCCAGTTTTTCTTTCAAAGTAAAATAATATTGTATTATTATTCATATTCCATGTAGTCATATCTTAGGTTACCTCTAAGTCTCTACCAGTTCAAAATGTTTTTAATATAGCTTGCTAATGATTTACTACAGCTTATAAGCCATGGCCATTTTTACATATAAAAAATTAAAAAAAAACTTTTCAGAGAAGTAATGTTTTTACATCTTATCAATATTTTAATAAATGGCAAAGAGGAAAACAAATGAAATGGGGGTAAATTAAAATAAATATAAAGAATAGAATGTATAAAGCATTTGTTCCTATCTTAGCTCCATTTCTATGTGATTTAGAAAGCCAATTAATCAATTAAAGACTTAAGTTAAATATTTGTAAAATATGGGTAACCAAACAAAACTATTTCTGTCATTCTTAATGGTAAAACCCATATTTTAAGATAAAGTATATATAGAAAGTATCTTAACTCTAAAATTTCTGAATTCCTAGATGTATTATCATAAGCCACACACACACACACACACACAAGATGGCAAGAAAACCTCCCATTCTAACTTCTAAAAAATAATCTATCTGGTTAATAACCTAAGACATTCCTATAAACATGGCAAGAATATTCTGCTGATGCATTTATCAATTATGAAAAATGAAGATAATTCATAATGAACAGGTTCCCAATGTTTTATAAGTTAGTGTAATTTGTTTAAAGATTTGGCTATTCTGTTTCCGTGTCCATGAAAACACACTCAAAGACCTCTGTTGAACTACTCTAAGTATTCAGCTGACATTCTTCACTTTGTATCCATTTATAGTCTCCAGAGTTGCTGATCTGATGAGCAGGCACGACTGCTTCTGATGAACCATAAAGAATGTGAAGAGAACATTCAGAATATTCATTCTCTGAATGAATGAGTCAGAGAACGTTCTAGTTGGCCATGGTTAATAACAAGCCAGGATTCATTTTGAACTATTTCATTTTACTATTCTATCTGTTAACAAATTTAGGAGCAAATGTGTTATGAGCTTAGAAGCGCCCCCCTTATATGCCCCAAATTTAGTTCATTCTTTGAACTATATCATTAGTTCTCTGAGTGATGCCTCTGGTTCTATTTTGCTCATTTGTTTTCTTCATTAGGTTCCTCTTATAGGTGAAATCATGTGATATTTGTCTTTTACCACCTGGCTTATTTCACTTAGCATAATGCTTTGCAGTTTCATCCATGCTATTGCAAAAGGTAGGAGTTCTTTCTTTCTGCTGCAGAAATTTTGGTACAATTCTATTGCGTAAATGACCACAGTTTTTGATCCACTCATTCACTGATGGGCACTTAGGATATTTCCAGCAGTTGGATATTGCAAATTGTGCTGTTACAAACATAAGGGATGCATAGATTCTTTTGAACTGGTGTTTCATGATTCTTAGTGTGTAATCCAAATAGTGGAATTGCTGGATCAAAAGGCAGTTCCATTTTTAGTTTTTTGAGGAAATTCCATACTGTTTTCCATAGTGGCTGTACTAGTCTGCATTCCCACCAAGAACGCACTAGGGTATAGGGAACCGGTTTGTTTCAGTCTGGCAAATGTGACTCAGTCCTGTATGGAAAACCTATAGGAACGAAGTGGTGGACAGGAGCCAGACCCTCAGACTGGGTTTTCCAGTCAGAATCAGGCCTAGAAAATACGTTCAAACTGTTATTACTTGCTCTTGCTAAAGCTCCCTCACCCTGGTTTAAAATAGTAGATGTTTATTGCCTATCTTCAAAGTAATTTCCAAAGGCTGTGTGAATTTTCCCAAGGACAAAGATAATCAGCTCACCACCTTTCCCTTCTACATTTGTTATTTTCATCTCCTTGATTGTACCTAAAATGTAGACAACAATATTCTATGTAATAGACAATAAATCCTTTTTTGATGTAAGACCTGAGAAAAACAATAAAAGCCAGTCCAGTTAAGGGTCGGTGCGTTCTCCCCTTGAGAGGGTGGCCCGGCGCCCTCCCCTTGAGAGAAGTGGCCGCAGGACTCTCATCTTACAAGGTACCATGCCTTCCCCTTCTCTCCACAGGGCTGCTCAGTCTGTGCATTTGTTTACATCTCCAGTCACAGCACGCAGAGACTCTGCTGGCCGGAGTCTGCCACACTCGGGTTCCCCTTTCTCCACAACCTTGCCAGCACTTTTTATTTACTGGTTTATAAATGATGGCCATTCTGACCTGTGTGAGGTATTATCTCATTGTGGTTTTAATTTGCATCTCTCTGATGGCTATTTATGTTGAGCATCTTTTCATATGCCTGTGGGTCCTGTCTTTATGTCTTTCTTGGAAAAAAGTCTATTTGGGCCCTTTGCCCATTTTTTTCATTGAATTGTCTGTCTTCCTCTTGTTGAGTTGTAAGAGTTCTTTATATATTTTGAAGATCAAACCCCTGTCCAAGGTATCACTGCCAAATATATTTTCCCATATGATTGGTTCCCTTTTCATTTTGCTGATGTTTTTTAAGGCATGCAGAAGCTTTTTTAATTTTATGTAGTCCAGTTTGTTTAGTGTTTCCTTTATTTTCCTTGCCTTGGAGGATATATGGGCAAAAATATTGCTGCATGGGATATCTGGAATTTTACTGCTTATGTTTTCCTCTAGGACTTTTATGGTGTCATGGCATATATTTAAGTCCTTTATCTATTTTGAGTTTATTCTGGTGTATGGTGTAAGTTGGTGGTCTCATTTCATTATTCCGCATGTACCATTCCAGTTCTCCCATTTGTTGAAAAAGGAACATTTACTCCATTTCACGCTCCTGTCACCTTTGGCAAATATTAATTGACCATAGAGAGATGGGTTTATTTTGGGGCTCTCTATTCTGTTTCATTCGTCACTGTGTTTGTTCTTATGACAGTACCAGATTGTTTTGATTACAGTGTCATTGTAATAAGTTTTTCATCAGGTATTGCGATCCCTCCTACTTTGTTCTTCTTTCTCAACATTTCTGTGGCTATTCAGGGTTGTTTTTTGTTCCATATAAAGTTTTGAAATATTTGTTCTTGGTCTGTGATATATGATTAAATGGAATGCATCCCAGGAAAGCAAGGATTGTATAATTGTCACAAATCAATAAATATAATACATCACATAAACAAAATGAAAGACACACCCACATAATCATATCAATAGATGCCAAAAACTAATTTAATAAAGTACAGCACCCATTTATAATAAAAACCCACAATAAAGTGGGAATAGAGGGAGCATTCCTCAACATAATAAAGACCATATAAGAGAAAACTACAGCCAACATCATGTTCAATGGACAGAAACTAAAAGATTTCCCCTAAGATCAGGAACAAGACAAGGATGTCCACTTTCACCATTTTCATTCAACGTAGTATTGGAAGTTCTAGGCACTGCGATCACACAACAAAAAGAAATAAAAGGCATCCAAATTGGAAAGGAGGAAGTAAAACTGTCATTATTTGCAGAAGACATGATAGTATACATAGAAAACCCTGTAAGTTCCACCAAAAGTACTCAACCTAATAAGTGAATTTGGTGAAATAGTGGGGATACAAATCAATATTCAGAAATCAGAGTCATTTTTGTACACCAATGATAAAACATCAGAAACAGAAACTAGGGGAAACGTCCCATTTGCTATAGCAACAAGAAAATAAAGTACCTAGGAATAAACTTAACCAGGAAGGTAGAAGACCTGTACTTGGAAAACTACACAGCACTGAAGAAAGAAATTAAGGAAGACACAAATGAATGGAAGCATGTACTGTGTCCATGTATTAGAGTAATTAACATCATTAAAATGTCCATACTACCCAAGCAATCTATGATTTAATTTCTGTTCTTCAATCATAATGTAGCCAGTAGAGCTACTCAATTAAAAAAAAGGAAAGAAAAAGAAAGATCAAAACAAAATTCTAGGCTATCTGTCTGTTAAATGTTAAGTAAATAGAAGTCTTATTCTTAGTTATTTTAGAAAACTCAACTGACTTGACCTAGCAATATTAGTTTTCCAGCAAATGTATTCAATAAACTGACTACCTATTTATTTTTCACAAGATGCTACTTAGAGGTTCTGTACCATTAAATTCTTGCAAAGTTTTCCAGCTTTTGTGGGTATATATTCACAGGGTTTTTAGCACTTCAATATTGTAGATTACCCTGCAAATATGATAGAGGAAAGGCAATTAACACTTTCATGTTGATGTGGTTCAGAACAGATTCAAGACTGAGTTTCCTTGCTCTCCTGTCCTGAAATATGCGAGGAAGAAAAAAACTCTCTAGTAACCTAAGTAAACAGATGACTTCTGAAGGCTTTTACTGTCGTATAACTCTATGCATAGCTGCCTTAAAATGGGAAGCCTTGAGCCCCATTTTTGCTAGGACGCTAAAACAGTAGGTATGATTATTTCAGGAAATCACGGGGTAGATTTAAGGTTGGACAACGGTCTTCAGTCTCTTTCACATTTCTACCTTAGAAACTAAAACAAACAGCAAGGCTGCCAAATAGGTCAAAGAAATTCAGCTAATTCTATAAAAAGAGTGCTAGGTTTCCACTTTGTCAAGTTTAATCTCATTAGAATAAGTATTAGAGTTAGGAAAACCAGAAACAAAATAAGAAAGTTAAACAACTTTAAATTGAAATTACTGTCCTCATGGTAGTATTCGGAGTGCGGTGTCCTTCAGCCTTAGATAATTTTCAGCAAAGATGTGCAGGCTATGCATTTATAGGGCCTGAACAGTGTGAGGGGTGTGTTTGGTGTCCCCATGTCGTTGCCACAAAGCTCAGCAATGCTCAAATTTGCAGATTGGAGACAGGCTTGCCCCGGTGGAGACTAATGTGTGACAAAAACAAATTTAAAACTTTATTTTAATAATTTATAAATAACACTGAAGTTTGTAACACAAACCGTCTTATATGTTGTCTACTGGATTTGTGGTGATTGAATTATCCAAACGTCTTGGTATAAGATAAAGTACTATTTAAGAACAAATATACTTGAAGGTATAATTGTGAAAAATAGCTACAGTAGAAATGTTATGGAAGAAGACAAGAGCCATCTATTCAATGCATCAGACTCTGTAGAAATCAGAATCTGTGGGCAGAAAGGGTATACAGCTCGCAACACAGCTTACACAAGACCATAGGATCTGTTTGAAGGACAATGTAATAAATTATTCAATGGAAAAACAACAACCAATGCTGGGATTCTTCAGGAAACATCAAGGTTCTTCCAGCAAGGCACAGTTCAGAAGTAAAATTAAGTATTTATGGAATATAATTTTAGATTGTTTCATGAATATTTTTCTCTGACACACCCTTCTATTTATGACTTCACTTGGTTCCTCTCCCATAAAATTCCGCAGCACCTGGCGCTTTCCTTTGATGTAGAAATAACACGAAGTTTTAAATTTTATGATAGCTTTGATTTTTTAAATGAACTTCTACTGTTTACTATTATCTTCTCAAAATGTAACACATCATACAGCAGTTACCCAAAATATTTTTTAATTAACTGAACTGATCACTTGGTCAAAAAAATTTTCACATTGGATTTTTTAAAACTCAAAGCAGTAATTAAAAGCAACTCAGTGATCAAGTGAGGTCTCAAAAATTCTATTGACCATCATTTTAAATTTTTTTTGTAAATAAATATCAAAGAATATATTCGTGTCTTTAAAATATAAGTGATTAATACTTATTTCCTGGTGTTATTTTACTGCCCAATATAATTTTTTAAAAAACTGTATGGAAAATCACCTGCAGGCAACAGTGGGTTAAGCAAAATTAAAATAGGTTGCTTTTAGAACTACTCCAAAACCTGGGACAAATGATAGGTTATTAAAATTTGGTGAAAAATAACAACTGGAGGAATACTAATGTTCTTTGGAGTTGTCTGCAAAAAGAATATTCTGTGATTGTATTGTAGTCTTGGAGCATTTCTTTGATTTCAGATATATTTAGAATTCCTTTCTACTTCCATTACATTTTAAATATACCTAATCTTCAGGACATTTTACATTATATTTATTTACTTCTGGTATATGCTTCTTTTTTATATTTTAAAATGTTTAGGGCAATTTTTAGTTCAGATCAAAATTAAAGGAAAAGTAGAGATTTCCCATATACCTCCCGTCTGAACACATGCATACCGACCCCCGTCATCAGCAGCACCTACTGGTAGAGCGCACTTCTTACCAAGGGTGAAAATACATTGCCAAATCATAATCACTCAAATCCCATACTTTAAATTAGAGTGGTATACATTCCATGGGGTTGGACAAATTGTATGATGGCATGTATTCACCATCATAGTATCATGCATAGAATCTTTACTGCCTTAAAAATCCTCCGTGCCCTGCCTGTTCATCTCTGCCCTTCACTCCACTGCAGCAACTACTGTTCTTTTACTGTCTCCATAAGTTTACCTTTTCCAAATGTAATACGGTTGGAATAAACCAGTTTGTGGTCTATTGAGATTGGCTTCTTTTGCTTAGTAATATGCATTTAGGACTCTTCCAAGTCTTTTCATGGTTTGAGCATACATTTCTTCTTAGTGCTAAATAATATTCCATTGTCTAGATGTGCAATAGTTTATGTATCCAATTACCTACTGCAATTTGGTTACTTCCAAGTTTTGCAATTACACAAGGTCTACCCAGAAGGTATCCAGCCATCTAATATGAAAAATAGAGACATTTATTGAAGAAGATACAAGAGACATTGTACATAGGACAATGGTGCCTCAGTCCCCTTCAAAGTAAGCTCCTTGGGACCTCACACAGTTCTCCCAACTGCCATCAGCTGCCCTGTTGGTTTTGAATCCCATCGATGGTCTGAAATCTCTTCCTTTCAAAGATGATTTTAGTTTTGGGAAAAGCCAGAAATCAATCACAGGACTCCAAATCTGGGCAGTCAGGGGGCTGAGTCACCTGGGTGATTTGATGTTTCACCAAAAACTCTGCACAAGATGTGATGCATGGTAGGCTCATTGTTGTGATGGAGCTGCCCATCACTAGCTGCTCATAGCTGCAGCCTTCGGAATCATCCAAACAGTTTCCTTGTAGGAGTGTTCAAACTTAACCCAAAATTTGTGGCAGAATCATTGCTCTACTTGTCAGTCATGTTGAATGTGATGGTCATACAGGACACACATTTACCCAATGGCATCTACCTTCCCTGATAACTAGTATAGGGAAGTTGTCATTGTTCACACATGCACATTCCAGTCCACTCTCCTTGGCTGCTAGGTTACATTGATGCCATGCAAATCATTCTTGGTATATTAACAGTGGCTGGACTTTTTCTGGACAAATCTGATATATTTGCTATAAACATCAGTCTATTCAGTCTATAGGTTTTTGTGTGGACATAAGTTTTCACTACTTTTGAGTAAATACCTAGGAGTATGATTGGTGGACAATATAGTATATATATGTTTACTTTTGTGAGAAATCGCCAAACAATCTTCCCAACTGGCTGTACCATTTTGTATTCCCTTCAGCAATGGATGAAAATGCTTGTTGCTCCACATCCTTGCCAGCTTTTGGTGCTATCAATGTTTCAGATTTTGGCCATTCTAATAGGTGCATAGTGATATCTCATTATTGTTTTCATTTGTATTTCCCTGATAACATATGATATAAAGTATCTTTTCACATGCTTATGTGTCATATGTATATCTTCTCTGGTAAGGTATCTGTTATTAAGATGTTTGGCCTATTTTCGAATTGGTTTCTTTTCTTATTGTTGAGTGTTAAGTGTTTTTTGTGTGATTTGGGTAATAATCCGTTATCAGATGTGGGTTTGTTTGTTTGTTTTTTTTTTTTTTTGCAAATATTTTCTCCCCACCCATGGCTTATCTTCTAATTCTCCTGACATTATCTTTTATAGAGCAGAAATTTGCAATTCTAATGAAATCCAGTTTATTAAATATTTTATGGGTCATGCCTTTGTTATAGTATCTAAAAAGTCATTGCTATACCCAAAATGTTCTAGCTTTTTTCTTATGTTACTTTTTGGAGCTCCTGTACATTTTCATTTTACATTTAGGTCTATAACCCATCTTGGGTTAATTGTTGTGAAGGAGGTAAGGTCTGTGTCTATGCTGTTTTACACAGGAGGATGTCCAGTTGTTCCAGCACCATTTATTGAGGAGATTATCTTTGCTCCATTGTATTGCTTTTGCTTCTTTGTCAAAAGCAATACAAAGGGGGTCTTTATTCTGTCCCATTGGTCTATTTGTCTATTCTTTTGCCAATACCATACTGTCTTGATTACCATAATTTTATAGTAAGTCTTGAAGTCTGTGTTTTTCTCCTTCTATGTTGTCTAGCTTTTTAGGGTGTTTTGTATCTCCATGTAAGCTTTAACATTATTTTGTCAATTTATAAAAAACAACTTCCTGTGTTCTAGCTGGTATGGCTCAGTGGATTGAGTGCAGGCCTGAAAACCAAAGGGTTGCCTGTTCGATTCCCAGTCAGGGCACATGCCTGGATTTCAGGCCAGGTCCCCAGTAGGGAGCACACAAGAGGCAACCACACATTGATGTTTCTCTCCCTCTCTTCCTCCCTCACTTTCTCTCTCTAAAACTAAATAAATAAAATCTTAACAAAAAATAACCTCCTGGGATTGTAATTGGGATTGAATTAAATATATGAAGTGAAAAAGAATTGCCATCTTGATGATATTTAGTCTTTCTATTTGTGAACATAAAGCATCTCTCCATTTATTTGGTTTTTAATGGTTTTCTTCATATAGATATTGTAAAAATGTTATTAGATTTGTGCTTAAGTATTTTATTTTTGAGTGTATTAATGTAAATAGTGTTTGTTATTTCAAATGTCACTGGTTCATTATAGCTATGTAGGAAAGTAATTGATTTTGTATGTTAACCTTCAATTGTCTAACTTTACTATAATTGCATATTAGTTTTGGTACTTTTTTCTATTTTGTTTTTTTTTTTTTGTGCTAACTCTTTGGCATTTTCTACATAGATCATCATGTCATCTTGGAATAAAAACTGTTAGATATTTTTCCTTCCCAAAATGTGTATCTTTTACTTCTTTCTTATGCCTTATTGAATTAGGAAGGACTTTTAGTATAATGATTAAAAACTGTAACAATAGGGTGCATTTTACTGGCAAGCACTAATTCTTTCTGTCTCTATGATTTTACCTTGTCCAGAATGTTATATAAGTTGAATCATATAGCACAGCCTTTTGAGTCTGGAGTTTTACTGAGCATAACACATTTGAGATCCGCCCTTGTTGCTGTGTGTATCACTAGTTTATTCCTTTTGAGTGATGAGCAGTATTTCATTGTATGAGCCAGAACTTGCTCATCCATTCACCACTGAAAACATTTATGTTGTCCTTAGACACCTCAAGAATTTGTGTACAATTTTTTGAGGCACTGTAAACAGTTGTGTACACTTTTAAAAAAATAAATACAGTTATTACATAAAGGCAGGTCTTTATTGCTCTTGGTTTGGGATTGCTCATCATTTGTTAAGTATATTTTAACTTTGCAAGCAACTGCCAACATATTTTCCAAAGTGACTTAACATATTGCATTGCTAGCCACAATAGATGATGGAAGTTACGGTTACTCTGATCTTGACAGTACTTAATATAATTGTTTAAAAAACTATAACCACTCCACAGGTGGATAGTTGTATCTCAGCATAGTTTTAATTTTCAATTGCCTAATTATTAATGATGTCGTGTGTTCTTGTATTCATTAGTACAAATTTGCAATTCTAATCTGAAGTCCAGTTTATTAAATATTTTTTGGTCATGCCTTTGTTATAGTATCTAAAAAGTCATTGCTATGCCAAAAATGTTCTAGCTTTTAGTCACTCTTAGATCTTCTTTGGTGAAGTATCTATTCAAATCTTTGCCCATTTAAAAAAAAATCAGTGTGTTTGCATTATTATTATTATTGAGTTTGCAAAACTGTTTTTATATTGTATATAAAAGTTATTTATAAGGTATATATATTGGAAACATTTATCAAGGTAATTAGCTTGTTTATTCTTTCTACATTGCCTTTTATAGAGCAGCATTTTTAATTTTTATAAAGTTAAATTGACTGTTTTTAAAATACATATCATGGTGCTGGTTTCTTATCTGTCTTGTGGCTGTGCTTAATCTCAGATAACAAGGATTTTCAAGCTTAGAAATTTATGCTGTATGAAGATTAAGTGAAAAGCTACACATATTTTTCATAAGTAACAGTATTTTTTTAAAAAAGATTTTGTTTTTATTTATTTTTAGAGAGAGGGGAGGGGAGGGAGACAGAGAGTGAGAGAAACAGCAATGTATGGTAGCCTCTCACATGGCCCTCACTGGGGACCTGACCCGCAACTCAGGCATGTGCCCTGACTGGGAATCGAAGCGGGACCCTCTGGTTCCCAGCCCGCGCTCAATCCACTGAGCTACACCAGCCAGGGCAGTAACAGTATTTTTTAAAAGCAGTTTAAACAAATCATTTTCTGCTATAGTCAAAATGAATTTCTGCAAGACCGCTGTGACTTGTAAAATTTTTCGGGGTAAACAATGTAGTCTTCTCTCTTGCATTGGGAAACAGTCAAGGTACATAAATAATAATCCATAGCACACTTTCATGAAGCAAATTTGTTCAAACATTAATGTTCTTTAAAGCCTCTATTTGTATTTTTTAAGTGTGTTTTTAACTTGACCATATTGTTGAGTTATTATTATCTATAATCTCTTATTTTACTGATTTGTCACAGAAAAAGGTCATTTTTGCTGCAACATCCTGAGTATGTATTTTTTAATCTCATACTGTTTGAAATTATAATAATGTGACTCAATACTATGCAATTATTGAGCATCTAATATAATCAAGACACTCGAGTAGAAACCATACAGGGTCTCTGTGGTTGAGCCAGATATTAACTAAGGTTTTTTTAAAGTAACTTGAATTTGGGAAACTAAAGCAACTGGAAATAAGTGTTAATCAAGGCACTCAACTAGAAACCATACAGGGTCTCTGTGGTTGAGCTAGATATTAGCTAAGGGTTTTTTGAGAGGAACTTGAATTTGGGAAACTAAAGCAACTGGAGATCAGTGGGGGAAATGTGATACGAACAACAGGAAAGGTCAAATGACTAGTGAATTATAATAATAATATATTAAATATGGTACTGGAGTTAAGGTAATATTTTCACCTTATTTTGTATATGTTTTATGTGTTTTTACCATATTAATCTAGTTTATAATATAAAAATATTATTTCCTACCCTAACCTGGTAGCTCCATTGGTTAGACTGTTATCCTAATATGCCCAGATTGCAGGTTCTGTCCCTGGTCAGAGCAAATACAAAAATAAACCAATGAAATAAATAACTGGAACAACAAATCGATGCCTGCCTGTCTGTCTATATGCATACATACATACATACATACATACATACATGCATATTTTAGAGAAAAGAAAGTACTTACCTTGCAAAATTTCCACATAGACATAGAAAGGACATTCTTATTGATGATAACCACATACAACATTTGTTGGTAAGAATGTGAAGAACATGGAATCCTTGTGTACCGTTGGTGGAAATGCCAATTGGTACAGCTACTATGGAAACAGCATACAGTTTACTAAAAAAATTTAAAGAAAGAACTGACTTATGACCCAGCAATTCCACTTGTGCAAATATATTGAAGAAACCTGAAACACTCTTTCGAAAGAATATAGTCACCTCTATGTTCATTGTAGCATTTGTAATAGCCAAGAGTTGGAAGCAGCCCAATTACCCATCAGTAGGTAAATGGCTAAAAAAGTGGTGGTATATTTGCACAATGGAACACTATTTGACTGTAAAAAAGAAGGAAATATTACCCTTTATATGTCAGAAGCAACAAGTTTGGTCCAGCATGGATGGACCTGGAGAACATAATGCTAAGCGAAATAAGTCAGTTGGAGAACAATAAATATCATTCCCATTGATTTCACTTACATGTGGGATCGAATGGACAAACTAAGCTGACAAACTAAGTAGAAACAAACTCACAGATATAGAAAACAGACATGACAGCTGTCAGACAGGAAGGGGTTGAGGGGACTGGGTCAAAAGGCTGAAGAGATTAAACAAATAAGTAAGACTCATAGACACTGACAATGGTATGGTGATCACCAGAGGGAAGGAGGGGTTGTGGCAAGTAGAAGAGCGTAAAGAAGGGGCAAATGGTAATAGAAGGAGACTTGACTTAGGGTAGTGAACACAATATGATATACAGATGATGTGTTATAGAATTGTACCCCTGAAACATATATAATGTTATTAACCAATGTCACCTCAATAAATTAAATGAAAAATTTTAAGAAAAGAACATTTTTACTTTACACTCCCTTTCAAAATACATAGATGTAATGTTTTTTCCTTTCCAAAGACAAAAAAGAAACTTTTTCATAATTAAAAATGTAGTTGCTCAATAATTATTGAGTCTTGAGGGAGGGTAGTTCTAACAGAAGGGTATTAAGGAATGTTAGAAATCAGACGTGTAAGGGGGGGAAGCCTAGAAAGAGAAGAAACTGCAGGAATTGTCACATCTTACATGGGCAATATTTCCGTTACTATGCAACGTTATATCAGAAGATTTCACATTTAAATTTATAAAGAAGACAAAACTCTTGAATAAAATAAAGTCCACATTTATAGATTATGCTTATTTCTGACTAAAGAACCAATAATTTATTCATATGTTATATATGATTAACCAAAGGCTATTGAATGTGTACTATGTATCAAATATTAAATGAACTTGTTATTGAATAAGCATTTTTGAAACAAAATTTTAATTTTCTTTAATTTTAGAGAGATTATAGACTTTATTCATTAATATTTATTAAGCATTAGTGCATTTTTCAGGAGAAACAATAAGCCTGTTAAAAAATTCTATTCCTTTCTCAAAGTTTCCCACACTGGCTGTGATGTACCAGATATATCTTAGGGAAATTTGAAGAAAATGCCCTTTCATGGAAAGTTGTCTTGGGGGGTTTAGAGGTGGGTGGAAGTGGAAGAGGATATCAAGGAGATAAATGGAAATACTATGATAAAAATAAAATAAATAAAGCCTGCATAATTAGAATATAAATATAGAATATTAACAATTACTTTTATTAGAATGATATCAGGTAAATTATTGCTACATTATTTATGTCCTAGAGTAACGATATTCATACAATTTGATTTGAGTTAATAAAATACAAGTTGAATAAAAATAAAGCAACAAGGAATAGCATTTTCAATTGCATCTACTGTTTCTACCAATTTTGTGAAGATGCCTCACCATCGACTCTGGAAGGGGAAAGGGTAAGATTTGAAGAATGGTAAGTATAAGTCACAATAGAAATCAATAATATCTCTTTCTCTGACTTCATCGTATCTAATTTTGGAAACTCCCTAAGTATTCTCATTCTTCACTCCTCCTGCTACCTACTGATGATGATGTCAGAAGCAATAAGTTGACAGTTGGTGCCTCCTGAAGTTGTCACCAAGTCCTTATGGTGACAATATCTTTGTCAACAGTGTTGGATGGTGTCAAAGTGGCTAGTAGTTTTCTTGGGTTTTCTGATGGTGCTGATGCTGAAATCACTAACCATCACTGCTAAAAAATATCAGAAATCCTGACACCCCTTTCTCTCTCAAAGTTTCATATGGTGTGTAGTGACATGTAAAAATATTTTTTCTTACCGATTTCTCAATTTAAAATTAATTCATGACTTCAGATTGAAATGAGAAAATCTAAGTAATAGTCAATGTAATGTATTAAGAATTAACTCGTCTTTCCAAGTTTAGACACTGTTTTGAACTACATTTGTGTACCTGTGGTCTTCCCTAAGTGATTTAGATTCCAAAAGGTTTTTCATTGCCTTTTGTAAAAATAATGAGACTGGGGGTAGGTCAAGAAGGCATCACACTAATCCCCATACTTGCCTAAGCATGTTCTATTCCTGGAAAAAATATAGATTAGAATCAATCTGAGACATTGTTACAGTGAGTTTCATATATTTTTCCAAATTTATTTATTTGATCTTTTAAAGATCAAACACTTAATCTATCTTAATAAATAGCAACATAATTTCCATAAATGTTATCTACAACCTGGAACTATTCTTAGAAGCATTACAAGCCAAATTAGATGAGGATAGTATGACCATAAAACAACTCCAGATTGAGATTGGAAGAGCAAGTGCATGCACCGTGTATGACTTTTCAGATCATCTGGGCCTAATTTTCAAATATCCATATGTAATTGGAATTTTTGTTATGGTTCAGTGTAAACTAGATATTTCATGATCTGAGCCAAGATCTACCCATATTAGTCTGGAAATGAGAAACATCATTTTTTGGTGAAATAGTAAAGAATAGACATTATGTTAAATACAATTTAAATCTCTCTTATTTGATTCTTAAATGATAGCTATATATGGAGTGAACCCTTCTCATTATAAAAGCTCTGTTGTCTGAGAATTGATCTCACTTAAGTATCATTAAATAAAGCTGGAGGTAAAATACGGATTAGTATTAAAATAATTGAAGAATACAATTTAGGTAATTCAAACAAACTTTATTTAACACTTCCTGAAATGGGCTGTCTTCATTCTCAAGGGTCCAGAGGGCTTTTATACAGAGAAGAAAGTGGCAACTTTTCTATTTTGTTTTCTTTATTCTTTTTTAACTATATTTTATTGATTATGCTGTTACAGTTGTTCCACTCTTCCTCCCCTTCTTGCCCCCCACTCCCTTACCCTCCCCTTTCCCCACCCTTTAGTTTTGTCCATAGGTCATACACATAAGTCCTTCTGCTTCTGCACTTCCTATACTATTCTTAACCTCCCCCTGTCTGTTGTCTACCTTCCATTTATGCTACTTATTCTGTGCCCTTTCCCCCCTCCCCCTTCCACTCCCCCCAAGACACATCATAATTACATTACCCAAGATCAAAAATAAGGAAAGGATCCTAGAAGCAGCAAGAGAAAAGGAGACAGTTACCTACAAAGGAATTCCCATAAGACTGTCAGCTGATTTCTCAAAAGAGACCTTGCAGGCAAGAAGGGGCTGGAGAGAAGTGTTCCAAGTCATGAAAGGCAAGGACCTACATCCAAGAAAGTGGCAACTTTTATAGAGAAAATAGCAAGGAACGAAGAAGAAAAAATACATAGTGAATAAGGAACATGGAAGAAAAGATAAAAAAATACCTGACTGGATGGGACTAGAAAGTCAAACTTGTTCGTGGTGAGAAGGAACAAGAAAATAAATGTGGAACCCGGGGTTGAATTGGCATTTCGGGATTGGCTGACGGCATACACTCTATTTCTGGTCTAGCAGAACATTTATAGGGACATGAAAGTTATCTAAGTGTTTGCTGACATGGCACCCTAGGCAGGAGCAGTTTCATCTTGGAAGTTTATCTCAGCGGTACAAATAAAAACAAAGACAACATTTTTCTCTGATTTCTAAATGAAGTTTTTAGAGAACTTAACTAGGTATCATAGGATATAGACTTCTGGAGCAAGTGCCTGCGGGCCATAAAATTGAGTGGATGATGATACAGCTGATGAGTGTTTCAGGAATGATTTTCAGGAGGTTATAAAAATATGAACACACAAAGTTTAGTTGTCATTTAATATATGTATAACAATTAAAATGCATTTCCTCAGAATTAGCATCACAAAGTGTTTGGACTTGTATGATTTCATATGGGATGACCTAATACTAGTAGCCACAATACATATATAAAACAAATGTTGACTGAAACGGTAATAGAAGGAAGATATTTCATATTACATTGCAAAATCAATTTCTGATTCAGATGTTGCTATTACGTATATTATACGTGTAATGAATAAAATTCCACTTCATTATTTTTAAAGAAGGGATTTTTTTTTTTATTATTGTTTTAGAGAGACTGAAAGGGAGGGAGGAAGAGAGAAAGAGAGAGAAACATCCATGTGTGGTTGCCTCTCACGTGACTCCCATTGGGGACCTGGCCTGCAACCCAGGCATTTGCCCTCACCAGGAATTGAACCAGTGACCCTTTGATTCACAGCCTGCACTCAATCCACTGAGCTACACTAGCCAGGGCTACAATTCCACTTTAATAGTCTATGAGATGACGATTTGTCTCCCAAGAAAAAAAATATGAATGAAAATAAATATTTATTCTGTAAAATTCTCATTTCAAATAAAATCTAGCAAATAAAGCACAAAATGTTTATACCATAATTTCTGATATTCTTTTTTTTTAACTTATTCCTATTAAACAACTACAAGAAATATGTATTTTGTTTCAGTGTTATAATTTAATCATTTGAATCTTGCAATATTTTTGCAGGGCTACTCCAAGTATGTTTTTGAATGGACCACTCATCTCAGATTTTGTTACTAATGTGTGAGCTGTTAAGGATCTTGTAGCAGAATGTAAAGCAACTAAATCACTTAACTCACTGGTTAGTTTACCAGACCTAACATTTTGTTTGTTTGTTTTTAGCAAGACATTCTCAGTGAAGGAAGGAGTGCACTGACATTCTACTTCAATCATCTGTCTCCACACAGCTGCACTTCAGTAGAACTATCGGCGTTACTTCTACTCTTTCATTCCACTCCACTTACTTCAGTGGTGGTGTACTTCCTTTTGACAACTTGCAAGAACCTCAACTTCTACATAGACTTCATTTCTTATTCTTTCTAGTAGATTTCTCCTTTTCAATAAGCTTTGATATATGGTCTATAGAGTAAAGCTTAGAATTTAAAAGCACCATTTCTACTTAGGGGCTCATAGCTTCTTTTCATGTGGTATGGTAATGAAACTTTGATTTTATTCAGTATGCTGTTCATGCTAGCTTAGCCACTGCGTTTCTCATAATTTATTTTTGAAATACACTATTGATATAAAGAAGTACTGCTGTAGTATGCTAAAATGATCTTGAAAGCTTAAAATAATTTGTCTGTGGTTAAATAAAAATAAGAGACTTATGGGATAAATGAGTCTTCAATACAGTTTTATCACATAAAAGCGTAAGGAGCATTTCCCTGGATCAGGGTCCTGCCAAAACTGAACATATTAAGGAAAGTTTGACATTTAATGTACTTCTGGATTTACGTATTTATTTATTTTTGTTTTAGATGAGAAAGCAACAGATGAAAAACCCGATCAGTAGAACTCCTGTAAGTAATGTGCCTGAAGAAATATATTTACATATTTGAAGCACTAGATAATATGCACATTGTTACTCCCTCTTTGTACATATTATATATGTATAAATGTACAAATGCATTATACACATATAAGAAGGTACATTTGCACATTTATTCAATTGTATTCAATTTTTGTTAACTGAAAGCAACACACACATAACCTTGAATTGCGCTTCTGTATTAAAGCGACATTTCAAAAGATCTACCATGTAATGGCTTGTTCGCATAATTTTCTCTATCTCTATTCTATTAACCTTTTTTTCAGGCAAGTTATAGAATTATAAAATCAGACTACTTCATCTCTATGTAATGAAATGTTTGCATTTTGTTATTTTCATTTCATAGAAATATAGGACAGGGATGAACCTTTTCTTTAATTGGTTCTTTTTTCAAATGTTCTAACATCTTATAAAAGAAAATAAGTCTCAGGTTAAAAAGCTTGTCAGTAGTGACCATGTTTAATGTGCACACACAGAGACTTACACAGGCACACACACATATACACGCATGCCCCAACCAATCGTGACTTCCTATTGTTGAGATAACTTCTTCCTATAGACAGAGTGCCTGCTGACTCAGTGAATATTTTTGTTTGTAAGAAGATCGTTTTCCTATTTACCCAAACATGCGCGCTGATCTGACAACATCAGGCCCTATTATTTAGTATAGCTTTTAAGAAAACAGAGACTATGAATTCCGAAATAACAATAAATCATTTAACGTTAGTTAATTTTATGACATATCTGCTTTTAGCATTTGTAGCTGCAATAAAACATATGCTAACTCCCTAATAAAACCTGAGTGATGCTGTATCTGTCACCTCTTTCTGCACTGGGAAGTCGTGCACAAGGCATTACCTTGAGAACAGTTGTTCCCGTCTCCTGTGCCGATCCATATCATTCTCGAATTTGCATGCTGATGGAGAAGCAACAAACGTTACTTAAGTCCCATGAAGTGTCTTAATTACACCAAGATTCATGAAATTATGGGTGAGAGAGTCAAAAGCAATTCTACAGCTGCATCTTGGGTCTCCTGAGCATTTCCTGCCAGATCAATGTGTTTGTCACTTATATGATAACCTTAGAATTGCTTTTCTCCCTTAAGTGGCATTCCGTAAATCTTAGTGATAGGGAAAATCTCACACAAAGCTAAATAGCAGACACACTTTGGTGTTATTTACATAAATAATGTTGATATCTTTATAAAAAGAACTCGAAATTAAATTTCAAAATGGAATTGAAAAAATAAGCATGTCCTACCAGTTTTGCCTAATTATAAACATTTTCTCTCATTTTCTTGGTATAGAATCTGAGGTATAGAGTATTGGAATAAGAAATAATTGAATCCTTTCCCCATGATAATAAAGGAAAAGAGATTCTCTGGAGCCTCACCCTGTACACACCGGCCTCTGGGCTCTGTGTGGAAGAATTGGGAACTGTCTTCTTCTATAGTATGTATATACTGTCTAACACGGCAGTGTGTAGAAGTGTTGCCTGTGATGTTTTTCTGGATTATATGTACAGTACCTGAAATGCACAACTATGTGTGAATAGTGAGCATCAGTGTGATTCCTCTTCCTGTCAATTCAGAAAAATAAAGAGGTGAAAAACACACATATTAAAGTGAAATGTAAAGTTGTACCACTTCTACTTTTTTGTTGCTTAAATCTTATTATACCCTGCATGGCGCTTTAGAATAATAGTTATAGACTCAGTTTTCAGCTTTAGACAGTTTGCTTGAGTTTGAGCCCCTGCTTCCTGACTTGCCAGCAGTGAGAGCTTAGGTAAATTAATGAACGTTTCCACCCCTTGGTCTCCTATTGTTACCAGAGATGGTAATAATAGCCATGTCAAATGGTTGCTGTGAGAATCAGAAACATTAATATATGTAACATGCTTAGAACAGGGTTTGGCTTATAACAACCACTACTAAAATAGTATGAATTATTGCAAGAAACTTGAAGCAAAAGCTCTGTGGAGAAGAAATGGAAATGGACCCACACATTACACATACAGTTAAATGGAGGGAACTCAACAGAGATTCCTTACACAGGAAGGAATTCATATGCAAAAATTGAATTTCAGTTCCCCACTAGGGGCCATTCTCTATGCTCAGAAAGCAGCAACTCTTAGAAAGACATCCTGTGACAGGGAAAACCTCAACCCATTGGAAATCTATATTACGTCAGACCCATCTATGAGACAAATCTAATTCTTTTGACTGAAAAATAGCTTGCACCAGTCTGCTGTTCTTAGTTTGCTAATGTTTGGAAGAATGGTTTGGTTTGGCAATCAATGGACTAGAGCCACCCAATACCTGACATTATCATTTTTCTTTGAAGTCATAAGGAGGATTACTGAAAAAACGAATACAGTGCAGTCTGTAATTTTATACAACTTGCAGTTTTAGTTGTCATTGAATTTATTGTGCTGGAAGCACATCACACATTTCCAAAGAATCCTCATTAAAATTTTAATTGCTTGGATCTAATTTTTTTAAAGATTTTATTGATATATTTTAGAAAGGGGGGAAGGGAGGGAGACAGAGAGGGAGAGAAACAGCAATGTATGGTTGCCTCTCACATGGCCCTCACTGGGGACCCAGCCCGCAACCCAGGCATGTGCCCTGACAGGGAATCGAACCGGAACTGTCTGGTTCCCAGCCCACGCTCAATCCACTGAGCTACACCAGCCAGGGAGATTTAATTTTTAAAATCAGCAATTTTTATATAGTCAAGCCATAAGCGTCCTTTGTATAATAACAAATCTGTGCACTTTTGAGAATGTTTTAACAAAAATAAATATTGACTACATTGTGCAGTCCTTTATTATTTATCAAGTGTTTTCACATATGTCATTTCAGTTCATTGTGAAAATAAGCCTATAAGCTATCAAAGGCACTGATTTTTAACACCATTCGATGGATGTAGGAGGAGCTGGTTATTCTCCAAGGTGCCCTCACTTTGATAAGTTCAAAAAGCCAGTGTGTGGGAAAGCGAAGTCTTCAGCACAAACCACATGCTACCAAATCCAGGATTCATTTAACTGCGTCAAGTGTTTGGAAGAGGGAACTTAAAAGTAAACTGGAAATCCTAATTTCTAGATGTCTGTACTCAGTATCATAGTTCATTTTTGGTATCACAAATACCAAAAATTGGTTACTATAATCTTCAAATGGATTCATATGTCATTAGTTTTAAACTTATTAGTTTTAGTAACTTGTAACACAGGTAACTGCAATAATATTTTAAAGAATAAAATGATTTATAAGAGAATTATAATTGTATGACAAATTCCTAAATACTAATTTCCCAAAGACATCATTCCATATTCTGTAAGGAAGATCATGGAAACTTAAAGAGAGAGAGAGAGAGAGAAAGAGATTGATTTTATTTTTATCACAATAACTCAGTTTCAATAGCATTTTTGTCAGATACTGGGTATGTTTAAATAATACAGTATAAAGATCTTAAAACAAAACTATTAATTTTTAAGAAGCTGAAACATGTGTATGTATGATTGTGAGAAAATACCATAAAATAAATATTTAATGTTAAAGAATTGTCTACTCTGTTATTAAAATGAAAATCTGAGTTTTAAAACAGGGATAAGAAAGGAACTACAGGTTATAACCAACTTGAATATTCTGAATGTACCTAAACAGAGAAGAAGAGAAGATATAATGGTCAGGAAAAATGAATGTAACTAGCTTGCTATTGGAAATGAACTACACAAGTCTCAGTTTCTTACTATTTTCCTTCTTAACCTCACATAAACAAACAAAAATTCTTCTATAAATTTATAAATACAAATTTTCAATAAGATATTTCATGCTTTACCATAGCATTTAGGGCCACAACACATTTATTCATTTATTCAACAATTATTTATTGAAGATATCTTATATGGAGGTGTTCTTATAGTTTTCAGGAACAGAAATACAGGATCGTCTAAATGACGTCCACAGAACACCAGAACAACAGGAAAGATAGTCACACAAATAGATGACACATATAAACCAAAAAATATATTAGGGCATAGAGAAATCAGCCTATTTGGAAGTACAAAGATCAAATGTACTGAAAATAGGTTCTAGGTACTTTTGCTGAAGCATCTTTGCCTAGACATCTTTGTCACAAATGTTATAGGTTGAAAACAAGTTCTGGTGATGTCAGGAGGGAGAGAATTGCCTGAGATCTACACAGGAAGATGTGGCTCTTTGGTATGGTTTATTGCTGAAGTATAATTAAGGGGATTCCCTTCCTGACTTCCCAATGTCCTGTCTCCATCCATATTGTCATGGAAAAAGTCCAGTCTTGCCTTGAGTAGGGCCAGGATGAAGGCTACTGCCCAGAGTTTCGGCTTCATTTTAAGACACCGTCCAGTCCAGCATCCAGCTGGTTTAGCGTGTGTTTCAAGCTGCCGTCTATTGCTGTGCCACAGTATTCAGCGCCTTCCTGGAGCCTGAGTGTGGAGTCCATGTGGTCATGGGCCATGCAGCTGTTATGGCCACATGGTTATGGAGAAAGGATGGGAGAGTTCATGTTTCCAAGCTAGAGAGAGAGCTTCCTTTTTCCCCTGGGATTACATTAGTTTGGGCTTAGGATGGACCAGGTGCTTTCTCAAAATTGCCAATCACCTTCCAAAGTGTCTGTGGACTTTGGAAGAGTTTACACTCCCTAGTTAGACTGATAAGCCTCTGCAGTCCAGCACATCTCTCTGCATTCCCTTCCCAACAACCCAGTACTAAAGGGAGAAAGGGCGGGTGTTCATCCCCTTGGTGGAGCACGATGCTGTGGTCCCTGGAATGTGAAAAGCTCTTGCTTCCTGGTGAAGCAAACAGGCCTACACTCTCCATTTATAAAGCTCTATGGCTAGCTCCTTTTGCTAGCTTTCTTTTTCAGCATCTAGTTCAATATTGAAAGTAACACAAGCATTTTTGCTGCAAACATTTTCTTTACATAACTAATTGTCTGTAGGCACTTTGGCTGTAGGAAAAGGTAAAATAGCTGGTTGACAGTTTGGGATTATTTTGTTTGGTTCCATTTGTCCATTGACAAATCAACTCCTTTGGCCAACCTAATGTATTTAAACTAGTTCAGTTTGTTTTCATCTCTCCGTGGATGAGGTTCTCAGAGATGTTCTATTTCTCTATTGTACATAAATCTATATAGCCCTCACAGTGGGCTACATAATGACAGGTAGGTGTGGTGGTAAAAGTGCTCCTAAAACAGTTAACATTTTGCCAGATAATGATAGTTTACCTGAAGAATCAAAAATTTTTTTGAAACACACTACATTGAGAGAAAAAAGAAAGGTTGAGGGGCCTCTTTGAGGGCAGAGAGTTCACTGAACTCATTTCCCAAGGAATGAAGGCAGTGCTTGCATACAACCCACAGAATAAAATCAGTTATTTGCACTGTATTGCCATGAATCTACACACATTCCATTAAAGTTTTTTTATGTTGTTATTAACTTTTTCATGTTCAATTAAGTTCATTTGTCTCTTTATTTGTTATGATTTTATCTTTTTTTTACAAAAAGATAACTTTTTAGCAAATTTGCCTTCTGTTCCATTAATCATGCAATGAAAAGTTGTGCAGTACAAATGCTTGGAGCAAAGAAACTTGTGGTGAAAATCCTGGACACACTTAAAATCCTAGAATAAGAGCCCCCAGAGTGTTTCTGGAGACAGTATGGTTAGAACTGAATATGAAAGTTGAATAAGAATTATGTATCAAGGTAAAGCAATGCAGAGAGATGGGGCATTTTAAAACAGCACCAGCAAAATCATCGAGATAAAAGTTGTTTTAAATTTTATGTGCATAGTTTTCTTCAAGGAATTCAGATACAAGTTATCTAATTGGGAAATAGTGTGAAAAACAAGGAATAGCAACATAGAAGATGGTATTATTGACACCTGTTTTAGAAAATCAAGATGGATCTTATTTATGGATGATAAGATGTGTACCCGTAGGGGATGTTATGATACCTGTAGGGATACACAGCAGGATTACAGAAAGTACTTCTCTCCACGAGACCAAAGATGTGAGATACACTGAATGTAAATTTTGGGACATGGAGTCATTAACATCTGTAACACTTTATAAATAGTGTCCTAGAAAGTTCTGAATCAGGACACCAATAGTACTTTTAAAAATACAGAATTGAACATCTCATCCAGAAATTTGAGTCAGTAGGTTTGGAAGCAGAACTTAGTAGTTCTAAATTAGAGTATTGAGATGTACCAAGAAGATAAGATGGAGTGAGTATGAATAAAAATGAAAATACCATTGGAATCACCAACATTTAAAGAAAATTCTAGGGTGGGCATTTTCATGCAAAATAAACAACATAACAATTTTGGACCCTGTTAGTTTTTTAAGGGTGAGTTTGTTTGTATATGTGGTGTATATATAGCAAATATATTGACAAATTGTTGATGGTTTATCCTACGTAGTCCAATGATCTTATACATATGTATGTTAGAGCATATGGAATAAACCAGGAATTTTATGAAATCTGTACAGGTCTTTCTTTTTTTTTTTAAGATTTTATTTATTTATTTTCAGAGAGAGGAGAAGGGAGGGAGAAAGAGCAATGTATGGTTGCCTCTCACATGGCCCTCACTGGGGGCCTGGTCCGCAACCCAGGCATGTGCCCCGACTGGGAATTGAATCGGGACCCTCTGGTTCCCAGCCCGCGCTCAATCCACTGAGCTACACCAGCCGGGCGGGTGTACAGGTCTTTTTCAAAAGTTGAGAGTGACATCTTCATTGGCTTCTCTCTTTAAAGATTAGTTTTATACCTGGACATCAAATAATCTTCTTTACCAGTAAAGTGATTTGTATTTATTTGTGTTCTGAGTGAGTGGAGGGTTATGTAGAAATGTGAAATTTCATTTAAAAATGTAATCTCCAGAGCCCTTGAGAAAATAATCTAAAATAGAATATTTTACCTTTAAATATTCTTGTGGTTGGCTCACTTGAAATTTCACTAAATCTACAGTAAAATATAAAACTTGCAAACCGTATACAAAATATAAATTAGGTTTAGTTCAGAAGATAATGAGGTACATGGGTAGAATATCTATCATTTTTAATATCTGTGAAAAAGGCATAAGGAAATGAATAGTACAGAATCACTTTACCTTCAATAATAAATATTATTGCCCCAATAATAAGGCTTGCAAAATTATTATTTTGATGCACATTATATGGCTATTAGCTAGAGAAGGCTTGATAAATACTCTATAAGGAAGTAATAATGCTATATTTTTCACAAATTATACATAATATTTATAACTTTTGGCCCATCCCTGTGGAAGCACTGAGAGCAACGTCCGTGTCTGTTGAATCCACCACTACACCCTTTGCCTTCAGTTAACTCACGTTGACATTAAAATATTCGCAAGGCAATAAAACATACTATATCTGATCTATTTATTTAAAAATATATCAGTATTTCTCAAAATTATAGTATACCTCTCATCTCACTCAGTTTGTGTGTATTTGTATGTGTATGTGTAAAACTGTGTTTCACTCCTCCTTCTTGAACTCACTGTATAACAAAGACATTTGAATTGAGGTATTAGACATTCCTTAATTGATGTTATCATAACTATACTATCCCTCTTTAAAAAAAAAAACTGAAGATGCTAATGATATTCAAGTTTGGGGTCTGTACTGCCAACTATGAAGATGTAGCGTTCTCATGAACCATATTCACATCTCTGGTCTTTGCCAAAAGTTATGGTTTGCTTGCATTTAACTGGCCATCCAGCTGCCGACCACTTGGATCTCCTTCCTGAGAGATTATCACAAGAATACTTCAGTTAAATGTGTGCTAGGCCGTGGCTTGCTTTTACAGCCAACACCCAACATCTTTCCTGTTAGTTAACAAATACATTCACACTGGTTTCTTCACTCCTCTTCTCATTACAGATTGTACCACGAGTCCTATTTCTTCATGCTCACCCCTGACCCAAGTAACTTTTCCATGGAGAGAATTGTAAAAATGCAAAATTAAGAGAGAGAGAAACCAGGAGGAAAATGATTATTTTGTCTCAATTTTTTTTCTCTTTGCACATTAACAGAAGTTAGAACGAGGTCGCAGATGGATGATCGTGGTATAGATCAAGTGAGATAATATGAGGACAGTGTTTTCTAAATTATAATTTTAGAATAATTTGAATCAATTTTATTATGAATAATGAATAAAAACAGCACTCTCATTCTATTGGAAGTATGCATATCTATCTACCATTAAATTATAAACTTGCTTGATATGATCACTTACCAACCTTTAAGAAAGTATAAAGTTAGGGAAAATCAGTACATTCAGTTTGGCTTTATTTGTAGTACATTTTCTAGCAGAATATCCTAATAACAAAACCTGGTGCAGGGAGGAGGTAGTGCCATCTGTTAAAGATAAATAAATAACTGTTTTTCACATATAACAAAATAAAATAGAAATTAAAAAGGATAAGTAAACAAAGTCAAATTTGAAAAATATACTGAAATGCGTAATTATTTCTTATGAAATATTCTTTCAGAATTCAAATTACTTCGTAGTAGAAGAAATCTTTTCACAAATGTAGAGACATGCTACTCCCAATGCTTTGAAGCCTTCCTGTGGAGAGATAGATAGTGACCTTATCTAGTATTTACAATCCCCTTCCTGTTGCAGTCAATGGCCACATATTACATGTGGTTCATCAAGTAAATTGTTATTAGACCACATTCGATTAATGGTGAGAAGTAATGTGATGGCAGATCTGTAAATTAAAAAAAGCAAGTAATAGACATATCAAAAATCTCAGAAGATTCCTCCAAATTTGTTCTTCTTTCTCAGGATTGCTGTTGCTCTGTGGGGCCTTGTGCGATTCCATATAAATTTTTGAAGTATTTGTTCTAGTTCTGTGAAATAGGACATTGGAATAATTTTAGATATTGTATTAAATCTATAGATTGTTTTGGGTACCATGGGTATTTTAATGGTGCTTCCTCTTATTTGTATCTTCTTCAATTTCTTTCTTTAAGGTCTTAGGATTTTCTGAGTGCAGATCTTTTACATATTTGGTTAGATTTATCCCTAAGTGTTTTATCCTTTTTTGAAACAATTGGGAATGGGATTTTTTTCTTAATTTCCTTTACAGTTAGTTTGTTACTGACATGTAAAAATGCAACTTATATCTGTATATTAATTTTGTATCCTGCTACTTGGCTGGATTCATTGATCAGTTCTCGTAGTTTCTTGGTGGAATCTTTCAGCTTCTCTATGTTATGTTATTTGCAAATATTGACAGTTTTACTTCCTCCTTTATAATTTGGATGTCTTTTATTTATTTTTGTCTGATTCTGTGACTAGGGTTTCCAGTACTATATTGAATAAGAAAGATGAAATTGGACATCCCTGTCCTGCTTACAATCTGAAGAGGAACACTTGTAGTTTCTGCCCATTGAGTATGATGCTGGCAGTGGGTTTGTCATAAAGGCCTTTCTTATGTTTAGTTATGTTCTTTCTATGTGCACTTTGCTGAGAGTTTTTATCGTAAATCAGTGCTGGATTTTATCAAATGTTTTTTCTGTATTTATTGATATGATCACATGGTTTTTGTCCTTTTTTTTTAAGTGGTTAAGTACATTTATTGATTTGCACATGCTGTACCATCTTAGATTCCTGGAATAAATCCCACTTGATCATTTTGATGTATTGTTGTATTCAGTTCGCTAATAATTTGTTAAGAATTTTAGCATCTATATTCATCAGGAACATTGGCTTGTACTTGTCTTTTTTTGTAGTGTCTTTATCTGGTTTTCAAATTAGGACAATACTGGCCTCATAAATGAGTTTGGGAACTTTCCCTCCTGTTAAACTTTTTGAAATATTTTGAAAAAGAGAGGTGCAAATTTGGAGGAAACACACTATCTAATATCGCATTATACTGTAAGGCCATAGTAAGCAAAACAGCATGGCACTGGCATAAAAACAGACACATAGATCAATGGAACGGAATAGAGAGTCCAGAAATTAACCCACACTTTTATAGTCAATTAATATTCAACAGGGGAAGTCAGCACATACAATGGGCTAAATATATTTTATTCAATAAATGTTATGGGGAAAATTGGACAAATATATGCAAAAAAAATGAAACTACACTGACTGCTTACATCATACAAGAATAGATTCAAAATGAATTAAAGACTTAAATTTTAGACCTGAAACCATAAAAATCCTAGAAGAAAACATAAGCAGCAAATTCTTGGACATTGCTTATAGCAGTATTTTATCTGAAATATTTCCCCAGGCAAGGGAAACAAAAGAAAAAAATAAACAAATGGGATTACATCATACTAAAAAAGTTTTTGCACAGCAAAAGAAATCATCAAAAAATAAAAAGACAACCCTTGGGATGAGAGAACATATTTGCCAATACATGTGATAAGGAATTAATATAAAAAATTATAAAAAATTTATGAAACTCAACACCAAAACCTAACAATTCAATTAAAGAAGCAGCAACAGACCTGAATGGTACTTCTCTAAAGAAGAAATACAGATGGCCAATAGACATAAGAAAAGATACTCAACATAACTAATCATTAGAGAAATGCAAATTAAAACCACAGTGAGATATCATCTCACACCTGTCAGAATGGCTATCATCAATAAATCAACAAACAAGTGCTGGCGAGGATGTTGAGAAAGGGGAACTCTTTTCACTGTCTGTGGGGATGCAGACTGGTGCAGCCACTGTGGAAAGCAGTGTGGAGATACCTCAATAAATTGAAAATGGATCTGCCTTTTGCCCCACCTATCCCACTACTGGGAACATACCTAAAGAAGCCCAAATCACTAATTACAAAGAACATAGGCACTCCTATGTTCACTGTTGCATATTTACAATGGCCAATATAAGGAAGTGTCCCAAGTGTCCATCAGTAGAGGAGTGGATAAAACAACTATGGGACATTTACATAATAGAATACTACTTTGTCATCAAAAGAAGAAAATTTTACCACCTGTGATAGCATGGATGGACCTGGAAAACATTATGCTAAGTGAAATATGCCCATCAGAAAAGGACAAATACCATATGATTTCATTCATATGTAGAATCTAATGAACAAACTAAACCAACAAGCACAATAGAGACAGACTCTTAGAGAGCTGGATGACAGCAAAGAAGGGCGGAGGTAGGGGATGGAGGTATTAAGCAATAAGGAAAAAGGACTCTTGGATATGGACAACAAAATGGTGATTTCGGTGGGGAAGGATTATAAAAGATAATAATGAATAATGAAGGATCTAAAATATATTAAAAACTCATAAAACTCAACACCAAATGAACAATCCAATTAAGTATAGACAGAGGACCTGAACAGCACTTCTCCCAAGAAGGCATACAAATGGCCAACAGATCCATGAAAAGATGCTCAACTTCACCAGCTACTAGGGAAATGCAAATCAAAACTGTGCTGAGAGATACTACCTCATACCTGTTAGAACTTTTTAATGTGTCTTGGCAACATGATTCAAATCAGGGACTTTTTGTATTAAAATCAGTTTTATTAGAAGCTAATGAATTTTTCTCTCTCCTGTTCAATTTGACAATTTACTCTCAGCTCTGCCAACACTGAGTAGCCTTGCTGACCAGTAGAATTTGTTGTCCTTCATTTGGTGCTTAGAGTGTAACTAATGACAAAGTATCCTGGAGCTGGAGAGATCAGCAAGGTCTCCTTGTGGGAATTTAAGGGGAAAAAAGATTCAAGAAAGAAAGATAAGCTTCCAATTACTGGTGATTTCTTTCAAAGTGATGCATTTTTCTCCTTTATTTTCTTGTGCTTGAACAAATTCAATGCCACATACTTTGTCTTTTACAGGTGTGGTGAAATAAGGCAGAGCACTACAAAATAAACTTGCTGTTTAGTTGTCAGTCAATAGCCATGCCACCAAACATCATCTCAGAGAAATATTTATTAAAATGCATATTTCCTTATATATTCAAAGATCTTGATCTGCACTGACCTTATGAGGTGATATTTGTGAAAGATAATGGTTTGTTTTCCTCATCTCTCTTCTAGAATCACTGTTAAATCTGCTCATTGCTCTAAGCTATGGTCACATAACACTCATAGTCTTATTATAACTGACAACTACATCTTGGTTTGAACTCCAATTCAATTTACACAGGTTTTCCTTTACACATTTTTCTTATATGTTAGGTAAATAGAATGCCTACACAGGCTTGCATCAGTCAAAGGGCACATATTTTGTTGTGCAAGCTTCCTCCAAATAGCTTGGCAAACAGTTCTGCCTTGGCGGTAAGAGCTCTGATTCCCCTTGGGCATGAACTGTCTGCATAATTCTTTGAAGGAGCAGTGATATATTTAACATTCCTTATAATCAGTAAAATTTGTTATGCATGCTGGTAATTAATATCAGTTACTGCCCCCTGAATTGTCTCTGAAGAATAATGTTGTAGTTCCTGCTAAGGAGACAGGATGCTTGTGTTTTAAAAGGTGATGCAAAACTGCCTGTGCAATTTTCTGCCTCACACCAACTAAAGGATCACCCGTGCCGCAGGACCGGGACTTACCAGTGGCCTCCGGCTGCAGTGACTCATTTCGCTGCTCACCTAATTTTAGTGTCCCGAATGCATGTCTCTTCACAGCTCCTAATCTGCAATGCCTAACCTGCCTTTTCTCTATACTCCCATTCCATTTTAATTCCTTGCTCATACCCAGATTTCCTCTCCAATATCTGTTCCTATTACATGAATCAGCATTTTATCTGTACCTTTGGTTTTTAATTTTCTCATTTCTTTTTTTCATCCTGAAGAATCTCTTGAGAAATAAAATAAGAATAATATAATACCTATTTCCCTCTTTCTTATCTTGGCATGAAGTGATCATTGTTATAGATCATATATATGAATAATGTTTAATAACAATAATTACCATTTAATACTTATTTAACAACTACTAAATTATTTGTCAAACATAATATAATATCTGAATATGCACACTTAACTCACAGTTCTCCAGACCACGTAAGGTAAGAGGCAAAAAAATGTTTATTTCTTAGATTTTCAACTAATCTGCTGCTGATATTTCTGGAGCTTTTTTTTTTTTAAGGGCACAAATCTCATTCATGAGGGCTCTACCCTGTGACTTGAGCACCTCCCAAAGTTCCTATGTCCTAATACTATTATTTTGGGGGTTAAGGTTTCAACATATACATTTGGGGGGAACATAAACAATCAGATCATAGCACCAGTCATTTTTTAACATAGTCTCCTAATATTTAATTAATATTATTTGTAGTGATGGTCCTTATCATTTAAAAATTATATTAGTTATTTTTGTGTCTCTTTTCACTGAAACATAAATTTCATTTAAGCAAAAACTTAATCTTATTACCATGTTCTCCCTGCTCTTATAAGACAAATGATATATACTGAATAAACACTTGTCAAATGACTTTTCAATGTATAAATTGCTACAGAGGTAATTTTCTTGCCTATTTCATTTAAATTTTTCCTTGTACCACTGACTTTAGCATACTCATTCATCATACATTTCACAAATACTTAAGAACGTATTATGTGCCATGAAATATTGTAAGCATTAAAAATATGGCACCTTGCACATTATGAATATTGAATAAAATTTGCCAACAAATATTTCCCACAATTAACAGTTAATTTACCTTTATTAGAAAATGTTGACATAGGATAATGGTTAAACCTAAAGGTTTATTATATACTTTATTGCTTGATAATTTAATTTGGAATAAAAATTGATCAATGACATATAAAAAACCACAATTTTCAAAATAAATCATATAAAGTACATTAACAAAATAGTTTTTAAATCCTTGTATTTTACATTTGCCAAAAGCAGAATTTTAGTTGATTTAGTACATATATTCTTTCTATTAATTACTCCCATGTCAAACAATCATGTGTATGTAAAGTTAGAGATGAGAAATGATGTTTTTGTTCATAATTTGTTTTTGTACAACACTAAAAGTTCATCTTTCACTGTGTCTAATTTAAAATAAAGACTATTTTAAGCACTAGGAGAGTATGCTAGAATCTGAATTTTGTATCTAAAATTAAACAGAATGAATACAGTTATCTGAACACATTAAACAAAAAATTTCCTCTTCGTCAGTTTTCTGGACATTTTAACAGATAGCAATGTGGTACATTTTATATCTTTATGTTCTTACTACATATAAAGATATATGAGGGACAATGTTAACTGTGGCTTGCCTTAATCTGATAACTCATTAAAGTATTTTGGCAAATATCGATTTAACACATCTGAAAGCCTAGTCCTTTGTACAATTCTCTGAAGGACTCACAATCATTGGAAGATATGACGCTTGGTTGGGAGCTTACAATACAGTTTAATCAGTTACAATATCAGTTATAATATAGTATAACTATAGCTTACTATAGTTACAATATATTTGAGTAAGTAAAATTTTAAAGAATCATGAATTCATTAAGATTAATTCTAAAACATTGTGTATTTTTAAGCAAGATATATTTCTTATAGCAGGCGCTTTAACTTTTTTTAAGGTACCTTGAGTAGACATCGCAATGTCATTATGGTTTCTTAACGTGTAATATCAAGTACATGGAGAACGAAGGAGAACAAAACAATGAAGTTGGTTGAGGCAAAATGATTCTGTCCTGATTGAAGTAGATAAAAATTGAAGTGAACAAGGACCTCAGAGGTGGGGTGATGTTCCAGGACAGATCCTGAATTCCAGAGTGATTAGCTTCAAATATATTTATCAGAAATAAAATAAGTCAATATAACAATTTTATGGCTCTTAAAGATGTACTGAAATCTATTAGAAGGAAAATGTTACCTTTGGAAATGAAAACTAATGATGATTAGTCTTCTGTGTTGTGCCAAGGATAAGAAATATGTAAACACTTTCTACAGGTTCCCTTGTTTTAAGACTGACACATAGGTAGGTGGATAAAGTCAACAACATTAAAATTGTTACATGATTTTCCTCTGTGCCTTCTGAGATTGATAAAACAGGATACTGTCTTTTATTCTCACCTGCTGTTATGAAATGTACTTTCCTTTTTGGAGTATTTGATAGTTGCAGTGCTTACAGACAGGTATTAATCCAACTTTCAAAAATCAGATTATGAAAGCAATTCCTTGAAAAAATAACTGAACTCTATGGGGCAAACTGAATATCTGAGAATGGTGGTAGTGACCAGGAAAGAAAATAAGAGTTTGAAAGAATGCTTGGAAGAATTGGCTGTATGTAGTAACTTACTTGCTAGAGAAGGCATCAGTTCCACTTTCCAGAGATCTGAATTCTTGTTTTATTTTTTAATGAATTATCTTTAGTGTGCTATTCCTGTTCTGCTTCCATCATAGTATTTTTATACTGACTTATATAACCTAATATATTATGAACACTTTGACATCAGGAACATGTTGATTTACCTTTCATTTCTGTCACAATAATTAAATACATATAGATAAAGTTAACTAACAATTTTAGTTAACCAAATAGAGTGCAAGGCCATTCACGACCATGAAAAAGTAAAAATAAAAACAAGAACTATAAATTAAGAGTGCTTTGTACTTGCTGAATTTTGGTCAGTAAAATACAAAAGTAGAAATACTCTGAATGTAAACAAATTAAATAAAAATTATGAGTGAAAGGAAATGTTATTGGCATAAATTTATTTATTTTTAGGCAGAGGGGAAGGCGGAGAGAGAGAAACATCAATGTGTGGTTGCCTCTTGTGCACCCCCTACCAGGGGACCTGGCCTGCAACCCAGGTGTGTGCCCTGACTGGGAATCAAACCTGCGACCCTTTGCCTTGCAGGTTGGCACTCAATCCACTGAGCCACACCAGCCCGGGCTTGTTCACTTTAGTTTAAAAGGAAAGGTCTATTCAGGGGTGTCTAACGCACAACCTACAGGCCACATGTGTCCCAGGATGGCTATTAATGAGGCCCAACACAAAATTGTAAAACTTAAAACATTATGAGATTTTTTGTGATTACATGTCTCAATATGTTAAGCGTGTTGCCCAAGACAGCCCTTCTTCCTCCAGTGTGGCCCAGACGCCAAAAATTTGGACACTCCTGGATAGTTAACAATAATCTGTGAGGTAGAAAGAAAGCATAGGGATTGGATATGTATTTACCACTGAACCAAAGGAGAATTTACAGCCTGCAATGCGAGTGTGTGTGTTGTAGCAGTAGCCGATAGACTGTGTGTTAGGTGCTACCAAGATTGCTGTTCATTCAGAGCTTCTTTGGGTATCATCTTCACACTTAATTGGTTGAAACAATAAATTTAAAGTATAAATAAACATAATCCTCTCATGTGTCCAACAGTAAAGGCAAACTGGACCTTAGTGAGCTACAGTAATGATTGGAACATAAACTAGTAACACTTACAATAAATATACTATAACTAGAATGACAAATTTGGAAAAATACGTAGCACATGGAGTCCATTTCTATTATCACTCTGAAAGTTTTCATATAGAATCAGAAATAATGGATTTAGCTGTAAATTTACTGGATTCTTTTTAGTCCATATTCCCCCTGAATTCTGAATATTTAATATTTTAGTTTTTCTTTTTTGAAATTTTCTCTTTTGTTTGTTTCTTTAGAAGTCCATTCTCATGAATTTCAACATACTACTCTTTTCTTCTCCACTCATTGGGGCAGACGCTGCTGTTGCCTCACATGGATGCTCTCTCTCTAACCCCTTCAGTCAGTGTTTGAGCCAACTCAAGATCTAGTTTTCCCTTGGAGGCTGGATCTAGTCATTTAATTTAAGTAGCAATTTCCTAGGTAACAAATACTGCATTCTTGTATTCTGTGCTGTTTCACTTTCTCCTCTCCTACCTGTATCTCCTAAAGTCCTCTTCCAAATAAACTACAGGAATTGGAATCATTTCCTCAGCATCTGCTTCTCAAGGAACCCAAACTAAGATGCAACTTTTCAAGTTGTTTTGCTCCAAATAAGCATTTTCCCCTTCATTCACTAAACCCATGTGCAGTATTATCATCCATGCGATTATAAAGATGTAGTTATCAATAATTTCTTTCTCTCTCTGTTCCATATGTGTGTATATGTGTTTGTATATATGCATGTATAAATATGTGACATGTGTGGCATGTCATATATGTGACACATTTATGTCATAAATCCATACTTAGTCTCTATGACTTTGGTTCAAATTGCTAAAGCAACCTTTGTCTATCTGTTTTGTCCCCTTCATATTGATTCTCCACATGGCCCCAAATATTATCGATTTCCCATTGCTCTTAGAAAAAGCCAAACTTCTAAAGGGGTCATTCAATAACCTTCATTTCCTAGCTTCAGTTTATCCCTCCAACCTCATATCACCACCACTTATTCTTTGGGTTATATGTTTCATTGTTGATAAAGCAACAGAAGCTAAGAAATCCTCAGAATGGAGAATTTCAGTTGGTCAAGAAGGGTGGCCCAGTGGGAATAGAACAATAAAGGATTTAGAATAATAAGCAATAACTTTATTGAGAAATTAAAACTATTTTAAAGCTATAGGGGAGAATGAGCATATATTTGCAACAATATATAACACATACGTATATACATATATACTCATTGACTTAGCATAAACATTATCTGAAAAAAATACCTTCAACAAATATTAACCGTATGATATAAACAGAAATAAAACTTGACTTTGCCCTTGCATGAACAGAAATAGAGAAATAGGGATGATTCTGTTCTTCTCATGGTACAGACTAAGTTCCCTCAGAAGTAACACTGGAGAGATCCTTCATATACATATTTCTTTTCACTTTGAAAGCACTCTTCATTATTTTTTAATTTGTTCATTGTTGTTAAGTTACAGTTGTCCTGCCTTTTTCCCATTGCTCATCCCTACCCTGTCCCTCCACACTCTCACAGTCAATCTTGAAAATAAGTTCCATATACATTTTAGCAAATGCAGTACATGCATTTCTCTTTTTCATGAAATGCACCTCTCTTTTTAATGAATTGTGTGAACATTAACTTAATGTCAATAGTTATATCAGCATTGTCATTTACCAATAAAAATATGCTCTTGCATAACTTTATAGCTTCTGTGTATGAAGGAGACCCAAATAACCTGGAGTTTATTTATTAAAAATGTGTATTTATTCTTGCATGTTTAAACTTCAGTCACCTTCAGAGCACTCTCTATTTGATGTAATATATCAAGGTATTTTTTTCACTGCTCAAAACAGTTTTTGAACTTGCCATTTTTGTTGTCTTTTAATGCCTCTTCTGTTTTTTGCTTTCACCTCTACCACATGGCAAAATGTTTCCCTTTGAGGACTTTTTTCATCCAAAGGAAACAAACAAACAAAAATTGTCTCTCAGGACTACACTGGGTGAATAGGGAGGGTTAGTGTATATTTTGGTAAAAAACTGCTAAACACTCAGCATGGCGTGGGCAGATGCACCCATAAATCACCCATAATAAATTGAGCAAATGCTTTGAAAGAGTCTTCAAAAAAATTCACTTAATATAAATGCAGCCTCTCACAACACCAGCTGGTACACTGATACAGATGGGTTCCTAGAGCACCTACCTAGTGGGGGGATTCTGTACTATAAGGGGCCTGCCTTCGAGAAGATAATTCTGTTTTTTTGGGGGTCCCCCCTTATATATAAAGGAAAAAGTTAAACTATGCGACTTGATAAAAGGAAATGGTGCACATGGCAATAGTATATACCCAGTGTTGCTAAATTTATCTTTTTCTTCATAGAAAGGAACACGTCCCTTCATGGGTACTGTGGGTTTTACCTGAAAACAGTTTCTATTAACAAAATACAATACAATAAAAATATCTTTCTCTTGTTTAATACTTCTTCTGGGAAATAGTAGTAATTTTCCAGGATGATTAAAAAGGAGAACAGTGTGGAAATGGCTGTGAAGAGAAACAACCTAGAGGGGAAATGCCATGTCATGACTATGCATTCTGCAGATCATTTCCTCTGAGAGTTGCCTGAACCACCTCCATAATTATTCTTAATATTATCATTTATATGTCAGCTATTTTATTCACTTAATATCAGTCACAGGCTAAGAAATAATAATATAAAAGTGAAAAATTGTCTACAGTCAAGTAAACAGCAGATGAGTAAGCAAATAATTGTAAAAAACCATGAAAATTGTTATTGTCTAATTTTATATGGAAGATAGAGTAAGTATCTAGGGTAAGGATTGCATACAAAATCACCCAGCTACTTAGTAAAGTCATCAGTCTTAGAAAAATAAATTCACCGAGGACCACTGGAATAGAAATAAGGGAAATTTCTTAAGTTAGTTCTTTGGTATTCTATGGCTAAAACAGTGGATTTAGTGCTTTTTTTACTTCTCACTTTCTTCAGTTTAAGTGTCATGTATATTTACATTAATGACAGAGAAAGATTTTAAATCAGTAAATATGGATTAAATTTTAAATTATAAATTAATATATTAAATAAACAAATCCAATGTAAATGTAAACATTATATTTTACTTAATCAAAGAAATAGTGTGAGATTGAGGGCAGAGATGGAATTCTAACATTCACATCAAAGGAAATCACTGCATTTTTACATAAAATGGGTCTTGATAAATTTTTTGTTTTCAATCTCACACTGGGCCATTTATTCTGCTTACATTTTTATTCTTTCATAGTTTCCATTTTCCCTCACTAATTCTTTTCCATTCTATAAAGTTTCCTATTTTAACCTTAACAGTATTGATCTATATCTAACTACCAATAGCGGATTCTTATTTAAATTTCCTAGGAGAAAATCATATGCAAGAAAATATAAAAGTAACCTAGTAATATGTTTATTTCTCACACAACTTTATGATTAAACATAAAAATAAACATTCAATTAAAAATAAGCCAGGAAGTAAAATATGTAGTATATTGATTCCATAGAAGTGCATATACAGTGTTATAAATGGCATATATAAAATCTGCTGTGAGAAGAGCGTGGGCAAGTAATGCCATTTTTTAAAAAATTACAATTATTTGTATTACATATTTATAAATAAAAGCCTGGATGTATTACCTTTGTTATAAGCAGGGATAATGATGGAAAGTCATGTGTTTCATTTTTTTTCTACTTAGCTCATTGTTTTTGTTTTTCAAAGTTTTTAAAATTCAGGATCTAAACATGGATAGTCCACATTGTTTTCAATTACCTAACACTCGGCTCTGTCCTTTCTTTGGTCTGAATGAAATGACTAGCATTTTGCAACTCACCCATTTTTGATGATGTTCCCTAAAGACAATCAAAGGTAGAAGTGAAGAAATGTTACATTTGACTCAGGCCAGAACTTGAGTAAAGAGCTGTGTCTGATCAATACAGACCCTATTAATTCTGATCCTCGCCTGATGATTGTTATTCAGCTCCCTCCCCAGAGTTAAATTACTTTGTAACAGCGCAGAAACTACTCAGAAGGGTTAGTCAGAAACCACAGAAAATGTTTTCTTCCTAATAGTTCAGTTATCACTGAGCTGCACATAGTGAAGAGATGAGAATATGGTTTTATGGAGTATATTTCATGCCAAAGCCTCCCTTAAAGTGCTCTGTAATGGAGGTTAACATCAGCCCGGGTAATTCTGAAGCTGTTAGGTGAGCGCTCTACCAGAATTTGCCTTGGGATATTAAAGCCCATTTTGTTGATAGGTAGAATGCTTGCTAGGACCCCAAGGGCATTCTTTATATTTTTCTGGAAAGATGTTGGATTTTTTTCCATTTCAGCTAAAAAAGTCACAAGCTGTGTCACAAGCTCAGTTCTTAAATGACTGAAATGTACTGACTACAATGAGTTAGATACAACACCTACCAATAGGAATGAAAAATAGTTACTGAATTCTAGGTGCTCACCATCTAGTCAGTTTGGTATATAAGCTTATAGTTATAATTAGTTGTGAAAATTGCAGATTGTCATAACCTATTGGGGGAATAAAGGTACAGGACAGCATTGTTGATGTGCTGTTTAAAAGGCTGCAGAGAAGTGAAACCTGAATTTGAATTTGAAGTGGATGTTTTCAGATTTGCCCATTAGGTTTATCAGAATTAAAGATCACACTCAGGAAAAGACAGAGATCTCAAAATGCCAAAGGTACAACTTTTGTGGCACAAACGAGAAAACTAATATTGTCAGTGTTGAATTATCTTAGGATGAGAAAATATAGAGGAAAAACCTGAAGATAATTTAGGCTATATAATGGAGAGTCTTTTGATTTTATTCAAAAATAGTTACGAAATATGGAAGCAGCCCAAGTGTCCCTCAGTGGATGAGCGGATAAAACAGCTCTGGGACATTGACACAATGGCATAATACTTGGCTGTAAAAAAGAAAACTTTACCTTTGTGATGGTATCGATGGACCTGGAGGCCATGATGCTAAGTGAAATAAGCCAGTCAGAGGAAGACAAATACCATGTGATTTCACTTATATGTGGACTCTAATGAACAAACTAAATAAGGAAAATGGGGACAGCCTCATATAGAGAGAGCAGGCTGACAGCTGAGGAGGAGGTTGGGGTTGGAAGGATTGAGAAAAATGGAAAAGGACTCATAGACAGGGACTACAGTGTGCTGACTGTGGGGGGAGAGGGTTTAACGGGACTACATGGTAATGAAAAAATAGAGATTTAATCTAAAAATAATATCAAGAAATTTGAAGCAGAAAAGTGAAAATTAAATTCTCTGTTTTTAGTGAAAATTCTAGTAGCAATATAGCAATGTATTGAAAAGAAGAGACAACAGAATAAGAGAATGATTAAGAGAGTTATGTTGAGAATATTTAGTGAGAAATAAAAAGCATCTGTTAAAAAGTTTGAGATGGGCTGAAAGATGAGCTGACATCTTTGCAAGAGATATTTTAGACAAAAATACATAACTAAGTAACTGTTATAATATTAGAACTGATGTATTTGAAATTTTTTGTTTATTAAGCCAGTCAATGGCTTCATAAATGATGGTCTTAAGATAGGAAAGGTGAAACTACAAATGAATTTGAAGGAAAAATGAGTATGACTGTCCATTTATCTGCAGAGTAATCTTGTAGTAATCTGTACTGCTTTATTTACATTCTGCCTAAACCCACATGCTGTAGATAGGATAAAGGTCACTCCAGAGAAGGTTTAGATGTTATAAAAATTGATGATATTGTAAGATAAGATGAAACCTTCATTTAAAAAAAAAAAAACAACAAGAAAATGAAATGACCAAGAACAGAAGTAATGGGGGTTTAGAAGAAAATAATTTGATAAATATACGGAGTATGTTAATTAGTGACCCGAGAAGGAAGAGAACCAAGAGACCACATTCCAGGTACCAAGAAGAGGAGCTCTTATAAGAGGTTATCTTACACCTGCTCTCTATCCCATTAGCCCCTTGGGAGAATACCTCCAACACGTCGGCCAAGCCCTCCAAGGTCTTCTCTCTCTAGTTGTTGTCTCATATTCCCCTCTTTGTATATTCATGTATTCAGGTGAAATGTGTCTGATATCTTGTATCATGCATTACTTATACAACAAAAATACTTAAATCCTTTTAGGTTTCAAATTGTATTCTATATGTGACCTTCAACTTTTGTTTTCTTTTTTAAATTTATTGAAGTGACACTGATTCACAAAATTATATAGGTTTCAAAAGTACAATTCAATGATACTTTATCTGTATACATTGCATAATGTGCCACCCAAAGTCAAATCTTGTTTTGTCGCCATATATTTGATCCCCTTTGCCCATTATTACCCCATCCTCCCTTCCTCTAGTAACCACCATAATATTGTTTGTGTCTGTGAGTTTTTCTTTACTTTTCTTACTTGTTCATTTGTTGCTTTCAGTTTCATATTCCACAGATGAGTGAAATTATATGGTTCTTGACTTCTTCAGTCTGACTTACTTTGCTTAGCATGATATTCTAAAGATCCATCCATGTTGTTGCAAATAGCAGTATTTCATCTTTCTAATGGCTGATGTAATGCAGGAAGTGGAGCCTGGGGATCTTCACTGCTCATTCAGATAAGCTGAAAAAACCTCATGGAGTACTGGATAGAGCAAACGTAATCTCTATTACTCACATTGCAGGGAGCACCGATGGTGGGAGATCTGCGAAGCAGGACCGCATGTCCCTGAGTCCAAGACTTGTTTTAAGGGGTTCCAAGCAAAGGGGACATGTGTCTAGCACATGACTCTAAATTACATTATCCCAGGGTGTACATGCAGAGAAGAAAGGTCAAGAAGCAGTCACAGGACAAGAAGCCAGTCCCAAAAGGAGATAAGGAGAGAATTATAATCCATTTCCAAAGCAATATACATTCCTTCTGGTCAGAGACCCTCTGACCAACTTTCCATTATCAGGGTTGGAAGAGCCACGTCCAGTATGACCACACGGCTGAGTAGTATTTAATTGTATACATGTACCACATCTTCTTAATCCAATCCTCTATCAAAGGACACTTCATTTGTTTCCATGTCTTGACCCCTGTAAATAATGCTGCAATGAGCATAGGAGTACATTTGTCTTTGCAAATATATGTTTTCAAAAAATTTAGGATAGGTACACAGTAGAGGGGTTGCTGGGTCATATAGTAACTCTATTCTTAATTTTTTTAACTCCACACTGTTTTCCGAAGTGGCTGTACCAGTTGACATTCTCATCAACAGTGAACGAGGCTTCCTTTTTCTCCACAACTTCTGTAATACTTATTACATGTCTTGTTGATCTCAGCCATTCTAACAGGTGTGAGGTGGTATCCTTATTGTTTTGATTTGCATTTCCCTAATAGCTAGTGAAGTTGAGCATCATTTCATGTATCTGTTGGCCATTTGTGTGTCTTCTTGAGAGGAGTGTCTTTTCAGGTCCATTTTTAAATGAGATACCCGTGTGTGTACATTGAGTTGTATGAGTTCTTCATATATTTTGGGCATTAATTCCTGTTGGAGCTGCCATTTGTAAATATCTTCTCTTATTAAGTTGGTTGCCTTTTTGTTTCATTGGTGGTTTCTTTTCCTGTGCAGAAGCTTTTTAGTTTGATATAGTCCCATTCATTTATTTTGCTTCTGATTCCCTTGCCTTCAACTTTTAAAGGTCAATTTATAAGAGGCTTCAAGAGCTGGAGGATGATTTCATTTATTCCTTCTCATCAGCTAAGGTAGCAGAAAAGAATAGCAAGTGCCTGAGATTTCTGTACTTTGCCTGGGCACTCTTTTTCATTACCAACTGTTCTGTCTGTGTGTAAATTGCCTACTCTTTGTGTGGGAGAAAAATAGGAAGTAATATGTGCTGCTGCTAACTTCTAAGGTTCATATAAAATGCGCTATAGAATGTATTGTGTATATATTTATGGCCCTTTATAGAATAATGTAAAATTTAAATAATCCATATCAATTTTTTTCACAAGGTGTTCTTATTTATCTTAAGATAACCATTTTATATGTGGAGAACAATTAAAACAGTTTTTCAGAATTGGCAGAAAACAAAACAATGCAAAGATGTTTAGATCCAGAATATATTTGTCCCAAAGAGAATATAGGCATTATTTCATTATTCAGTTTTATTAACTTGTGGTTTATTTTCTTGTGACATATATTGGCTTAATTTGAACAGATGGATTAATGTTTTAAATCAGGCATTTAGCCACAAGCTATTTTGTATTTAGGTTCTTTTCAGAGCTATTAACCGTATCCCACCATTGATCTACGTACGGAATCTCCCATTCAAATCAGTGATGAGTTCTGAATAAAAATATATGGCAAGAAGCAAAAATGCATTTGATATGGTCTCCCATTTTTTAATTTACATAGTGGGGAGGACTATCTGCTTTTTTGTAATATTAAACAGAAACAGATATATGGCTGATAAAAGAAGCATCAATGAAACCATTCAGTATTTTTAGCTAATTTTTCTGCCTTCTTCAAATTGGGATTGATAGTAAAGTATGCGTTAGTGACTATTTTTTTTCATTGATCTTTTTTCTTTGAATTGAATTTGTAACAAGATTCAGAGTTTAGAGAAGATTAAGCTCTGATTTAACATGCCAAAAATAGAGAATTTCAAGTGAGTACACAAAATAAAATAAAATAATAAAGAAACAAATTATGAACTATCAGTCAATAATATAGGTGGACATTTAATGAGCCCAGTTCTTAAATGTATCAGATGCTTTAAACTGTAAAAACACTTGTGAGAGTTAGCAAGGGAAGGTAATAATCGGCCTCCTACGTAACAGCAAGGGTCGAGCAACACTTCTTTGTTGTTTCCATTTGGCTTTTTATTCTAACATAAGCTAAATTTTAGAAATCACTTTAGTCTTCAGACTTTATTTACCAGAATTCTTAGGAGAGCTAAATGACAGTATAGCTCACTATGAAAATATGTTGGAAAGTACAAGAACGGATGTGAGATGGTACTCAAGGGCCCGAGTGTCAGGCAATCAGAGGGACGGAAGGAGAAAAGCTCCCGAAGCCGCAGCAGCTGCTGCAGCCGACAGACGCAGGGCGTCCTGGGCAACAAGGTGCCTCTAGCGAGGCTGTGGTAGTCTTTAGGGTGATTTCCTACCCTTTGCTTGGTAAGTGCATTGCCTTTAGTAACTTAGACTTCCCTTTAACATTTCAAAGTTAAAATAATTCATCAAGCAGGAGTCCATTTTTGTAGGTAAGGTAAATCACAGGATAATATACTGGGATAATTTTGTTCTCTTTCTAAATCAAAAAAGCCTTAAAATGGTCAGAAATTGATGCAAGTGGGGATGACAAATGTACACTTTGGACTTTCATCAGCAATGAAAAAATAAAGCACTTTTAAAGACTTAAAATTGTAATTAGTGCATTTAGAGTTTGGTGAAAAAGTTTAAATACTAGTACAATAAATACAGTGTCAACAAAAATTTGCCAGGTACTTAGGTTTAGATTTAGCGAGCTACCATCACTTAAATATAAGAAAAGTAATTTCTTAGTCCAAAAGAGTGAAACCTTTAAAAAAGATTGTCTCTAGAGACTATTATTAGATAATAAAGCATTTTCAGACATATTCTGATGCTCAAGTTCACTTTTTAACAGCAATTATAGATTAACCTTTTGATTACATCTTTCTTAAACAGCTGTTAGATTTCCGTTTCCTTGGGAGATATTTTCACTAGAGTGCTGTTCAGTTCCACAGGTTAAACTTTCTTCATTATTACTAAGAACTTCATACATTCACTGATTTTTGTCTTTTCAAAAAGACACAGGAAGACTTGCTAGATTGTAGCTGACATCTTTAGAGGTATGTAACAGGAATATTTCCACAATAGCCCTGGCAGGTGTGGCTCAGTGGATTGAGTGCAGACCTGAGAACCAAAGGGTAACCAATTCGATTCCCAGCCAGGCACACACCTGGGTTGCAGGCCAGGTCCCCAGTAGGGAGTGTGCGAGAAGCAACCACACATTGATGTTTCTCTTACTATCTTCCCCCTCTCCCTTCCCCTCTCTCAATATAAAATCTTTAAAAAAATAAAATAATTTAAAAATATCCCCAGAATGATTATACAAAAGCCACAGGGGCCCTGTTCAAGTAATTGATCTTTGTGCTCACAGAGACTAGGAGGCTCCACAGCAGGGCCCAGCCCAGGGGCCGGGGGGGGGGGGGGGCTGCAGCACATCCCAGCAAACAGCTCCCTCATGTATAGACTCACAGGATACAGAAAAACACACTCTGATCACAGAGCCAATGGTGATGTACACGGGAATGTTCCTCTCTCCATGGCGCCACCACAAAGGTTAATATTAAGGACACAGTGACCACAAGTGTGGAAAAGACCATAAACCCTGAATCCCCATAGAGAGAGGGGTAGGGAGAGAGAGAAAAAAACTTGATGCTTGAGAGTAGAATGGATTGGTTGCCTCCTCACACCCAGACTGGGCATCCGTACCTGGACCTGTCTGGCCAAGGGTTGGGGTGGGCAGTTGCACACACTGGTACCCAGATGGGGATCAAACCACAACCAAAGTATATGCCCAGACCAGGAATCAACCTCGACCTTCCCATTTCTGGATGACACTCCAATCAACTGGGCCACACCCTCCAGGGCATCAATCTCTTCTTCTTTTGGAGCACGAATGACCATAACTGTAGATCCTAGAATACTGTACTTGGCAAACACTTAATTTTCCCATGAAGATGAAATCTTTCATTTAGAATGTATGAGGAAAGAATAGCACTTACTAGGATGCTGAGAGCTCCTAATGGAGTCATTAGGGTAGCTGGCGCAAATGTTACAGAATAGGGCGGGGGTATCTAACAATATACGGTTACCAAAAGGACCCCCATTGTGTGCTCCTGGGGTCCCCCCCATACTAGGTTCATTTTGCTCGCTGCCAAAAGAAAGACGTCTCTCAATGCCAGAGACTGGTGAAAAGGAAAGGAATTATTTGTTTACAAGTTATACAGGCTTGGGGTAATGACTTAATGTCTCATTTAAAATACTAAAGTTCTTTAGAATACCCACAAACACACACAGTCCTTCCTGCTCCCCTTTGCCCAGTCTGGGTACCATATCTCAGGAAAAGAAGTAGAAGTCCATGGTTCAGGTAGCCCCTCAGTTCTACCACCATCGCTGTGTCACCAACGCGATCTCCAGTTAATCCAAAACCATGTGGCACCTTCTCATGGCCCACCAGCAACAGTCCTTTCACCTCTTTTCTTCCAGGCAAAGTCTCTCCTGCTTCCTAGGCCATGTGGCAAAAGGAGCCACCCCAGAGCCGCGTGGTCCTGCCCTCTGCCCAAGCGGTGGGGTCATTCCTGCCACAGCCGCATGGTCCTGACTTTCCTTCCTGCAGCGTCTCTCCTGCATTCTTCCGAACTACTAAGAGAGAGCTCTGCATTGCTGCTACATCTTGCTTCCCAGCTTCCTAGGCTGTGTGGCAAAGGGAGCCCCAAAGCTGCTGGGTTCTCCCCTCTCGCCAAAAGTCATGTGTTCCTCCCTCTTCGCATGGCTGCCACGCCTGGATTTAAATCCCCGCGCCAATCTTCCTCTGCAGCCCCATTTCCGACTCCTCCTTCAATCAGTTACACCTACCAGCATTCCCCTATTCTTCCAGCTTTACTGGGCTGCCATGGTAACTGTGGGCAGATGTGGCCTCATGGCACTGAGCCAATCATCTCCAAGCTCTCGCACAGGGGCTGTGAGCAGGGGGAGTTGCCTCCCAGTTACATCTTGGGTGGAAGTCACTTCTATGCCCCTGGCTCAAAGCATGGCCACAGCTGTTTAACACATCTATGAAATCAGTTAAAGGTTACAGATATGTTAAATGACCATGCCAGAAGTTAGCTGCAAAGCTGCTGCTATACAAAACAGCTCTGAATGGCTCTGCTCCAGGATTCCCATCCCCCCCCCCCAGTTCAGACTTGTTGGGGTGAGGACATCCTATATATATTTTTCTCATATTTCCTGGACACCTTGAGTTCTAGACTCCATTACAAATCCCTATTTATCCCCACCCCGGCTGCACCCTGTTACACAAAGGCATAAACAGCAGAGTTGGCCACCTTACCAGCACCCATTGAGAGCAGTCCAGACACCCACAGCTATTCTTCAAGTTATGTATGGCCACCTTGACCTGCTCTTATGGAGTTTTTTCTGGCAAGTCAATGAGGCTTCCCTCCACCCCACCCCCCCAAAAAATGAAACTCCCTCCAATGAAAATACAGTGATCCCTCACCCCTGCTATAGGTGAAAATCCACGAAGTAGCGACGTTATATTTATTTTATTATTTATATATATTTTAAGGCTTTATAAACCCTTCCCACACTCCTATAAACCTTTAACACTCTCTTATTAACCTTTCCCACACTCTTATAAACACTTCATATGCTCTTAAACACTTTCTACACTCTTAAACCTACGTAATTTTAATCCTGCGATAAAGCAAAAACTCTACTATACAGAATTAGATACACTGTTTTTTAAAAACCCACAATACAGTGAAGCCACAATAAGTGAACCATGATATAGTGAGGGACAACTGTCCTGGACCTCATAGTCAATCCCAGATCAATATAGAAGTCATATTTTCCATACCCCCCTCTAGGTCTGTTCCTTTCTTAAGTTCCTGTGACTTGCACTGATCATGCAACAGAGAAATGCTGGTGCTGGAGGCAGAAGATGCAGTCTTCAGATATGAAATGTAGTATGGTCTGTCTTATGAAAAAAAAGCTGGAAGAGGTAGAGATGACTTATCTCATTTATATGTAAATAATTCCCTTTCTTGTCATTTAAACTTTTAAACCCTGGTAGAGTAGCTCTGGCCCTAGGTGGCAGGCCAGTCAACCCTGTGCGGTTGCCCCTCTATTCCTGGCTCTGGTCACCTCCACTCACACCCTCACCCAGGCCATACAGCCCATCTGTCCTGTGTTTGTGGCCAGTGCCTTCATTGCTGTCCAGTGGGAGGTGCAACATCTGGGGCTGCATCCAGGTTCTGTCTCTCTCATGGGGTGGCCCCAGAGCAACTAGCCCCCAGCAACTTCTAGCCCCTGCAGCCGCCAGTACCATCGACTAGAGCAACATTTTTCCCCAACCTCTTTTCCCTCAGAAACATTTAAACTCTACTTATCAATATCTTCAATTTGACCTTAAGGCTGAAACAATTGTCAAACAAAAATTCATAAGGTCACATAAAATTATTTTCATTGTTGTATAATATATAATAAAGCATATATAATAATAAGTACTAGAGAGGGGGCACTCAATAAGATTCATGATACGTAACTTTTCATGACATTCATGGTAGGTTTTTATAGCACTTAAGAAATTCTCACATGTGGTTTATACAGGGTGGGGCAAAAATAGCTTTACAGTAGTTTAAATGGAAAATGATAAAATAATCAATAATAATACAAGAATAAACTGCTTTGAGAACTCACAAATGTAAACCTACTTTTGCACAACTCTGTATGTATAGAATACTAAATGATGCATTTACCAACATAATAAACATTTATATTGTAATCCAAATGTGAGCTCATTTTTTTTTATTTTTAAGTTTTACAGTCGTTTCAATTATTTCCCTCTTTGCCCCCTATACCCAGCCTTCATGCCACTTTCATAGTAAATACCCAGCCCATTGTCCATGTCTATGGCTTTTCCATATATGTTCCCTGACTAATACCTTCACCTTCTTTGAAACAGTGTACCCGCCTTCTTCCTGCTTACCGCTGTCAGTCTATTCCATGATTCTATGCTTCTGCTTCTATTTTGCTGACTAGTTTATTGTGTTCATTATTCCTTTTAAAAAGTGAGATCACATGGTATTTGTCTTTCACCACCTGGCTTATTTCACTTAGAATGATAGTCTCCAGTTCCATCCTTGCTGTTGCAAAAGATAGGAATTCCTTCTTTATTTCTGCTGTGTAGTAATCCATTGCGTAAATGTACCACAGTTTTTTAATCTGCTCATCTACTGATGAACGTTTAGGCTGTTTCAAACTCTTGGCTATTGCAAATGGTGATACTATGAACTTAGGGGTGCATGATTTCTTTTAAATTGGTGTTTCAATATTCTTAGAGTATATTCCCAGCAAAAGAATTGCTGGGTCAAAAAGTACTTCTGCTTTTAAATTTTTTGAGGAAATTCCATACTGTTTTCCACAGTGGCTACACCAGTCTGCATTCCCACCAACAGTGCACTAGGGTTCCTTTTTCTCCACATCCCCTCCAGCACTTGTTGTTTGTTGAGTAATGATGGCCACTTTGGCAGGTGTACAGTGGTATCTCACTGTGGTTTTAATTTGCATCTCTCTGAAAGCTAATGATGTTGGATTTTTTTTTTTTCATTTGTCTATAGGCCAATATGTATGGACTCCTTGGAGAAGTGTTTATTCGGGCCCCTTGCTCATTTTTTAATTGGATCGTTTGTCTCCCTGGTATTGAGTTGTATGAGTTCTTTATATATTTTGGAGATAAACCATTGTCTGGTGAATCATTGGAAAGTATGTTCTCCCATACAGTCAGTTCCCTTTTCATTTTGATGATTATTTCTTTAGCCATGCAGAAGCTTTTTAGTTTGATGTACTCCAATTTTTTTCCCTTTTTTTCCCCTTGCCCTAGGGGATATATTGGCAAAAATACTGCTACATGAGATATCTGAAATTTTACTGCCTATATTTTCTGCTAGGACTTTCATAGTGTCATAGCTTACGTTTAACTCCTTTATTCAGTTTCAGTTTATTGTGGTGTGTGATATGATTTGATGGTCTAGTTTTTTTTTTTTTTTTTTTTTTTTTTTTTTTTTTTTTTTTTTTTTTTTTTTTTTTTTTTTTTTTTTTTTTTTTTTTTTTTTTTTTTTTTTTTTTTTTTCTTTCCTTTTTTTTTTACATGTACCAGTCCAGTTCTCCCGACACCATTTATTGAAGAGATTATTTTTACTCCAATTTATGCTCATGCCCCCTCTATCAACATGGGTTTCTTTCTGGGCTCTCTATTCTGTTCCATTGATCTATGTGTTTGTTCTTATGCCAGTACCAGACTGATTTGATTACAGTGGCCTTGTAGTATAGTTTTAAATCAGGTGCTGTGATCCCTCCAACTTGGTTCTTCTTTCTTAAGATTGCTGATGCAGTTTGTTTTGTTGTGCTATATAAATATTTGTAGTACTTGTCCTAGATCTGTGAAATATGCCACTGGCATTTTAATAGGAATTGTATTGAATCTATAGATTGCTATGGGTAGTATAGAAGTATTAATGATGTTAATTCTTGCAATCCACGAACACAGTATATGCTTCCGTTTATTTGTATCTTCCTCAGTTTCGATCTTCAGTGTTCCATAGTTTTCTGAGGTACTTTATTTTTCTTGTTGCTGTGGTAAATGTGATTTTTTTTTCTTAGTTTCTCTTTCTGATAGTTCATTGCTGGTACACAAAAATGCAATTGATTTCTGAATATTGACTACATATCTTGATACTTTGCTAAATTCACTTATTAGGTCAAGTAGTTTTTTGGTGGCATCTATAGGGTTTTCTATGTACACTGTCATGTCTTCTGCAGATGACAGTTTTACTTCCTGCTTTCCACATGGGATGTTTTTTATTTCTTCTTTTTTTCTAATTGCTGTAGTTAGAAATTTCAGTACTATATAGAATAAGAGTAGTGAAAGTGGACACCCTTGTCTTACTCCTGATCTTAATGAAAAAGTTTTTAGTTTTTGCCCATTGAGTATGATGTTGGTAGCACGTATTTTATATATAACCTTAATGTTGAGGAATGCTTACTCTATTCCCAATTTGTGAGTGCTTGTATCATAAATGGGTGCTGTACCTTATCAGATACTTTTTCAACATCTATGGATATGATCACGTGATTTTTGTCCTTTATTTTGTTTATGTGATGTATTATGTTTATTGATTTGTGAATATTGTACCATCCTTGCATCCCTGGTATGAATCCCACTTGATCATGGTATATGATCATTTTAGTGTATTGCTGGATCCAGTTTGCCAATATTTTATTGAAGATTTTTGCACCCATGTTCATCCAAGATATCAGCCTGTAATACTCTTTATTTGTTGTATCTTTACCTGGTTTTGGAATTTGGATAATATTGGCCTTGTTAAAATAGTTTGGGAGGCTTCCCTCTTCTTAATTTTTTTGGAATAGTTTGAAAAGGATAGGTATCATTTCTTCTTTGAATATTTGGTAAAATGTGCCTGTGAAGCCATCTGGTCCAGGGCTTTTAGGTGTTTGGAGTTTTTTGATTATGGCTTCAGTTTTGCTGGTTATTACCAGTCTATTCAGATTTCCTACTTCTTCTTGATTCAGTTTTGGAAGCCTACATGTTTCAAGAAACCTACCTATTTCACCCAGGCTTTCAAATTTCTTGGCATATATTTGTTCATAGTAATTTCATACATTCCTTTGTATTTCTGTGGTATTGGTTTTTATGTCTACTCATTCATTTCTGATTTTATTTGGATCCTCCCTCTTTCTTCTTTTATTTATTTTTTTTTTCTCCTTGATGAGTCTGGTTAAAGGTTTACCTATTTTTTTATCTATCCAAAGAATTAGCTTCTGGGTTCATTACTATTTTGAAAATTTCTTTTAGTCTCTATGTCACTTAATTCTGCTCAGATTTTAATTATTTACTTCCTTCTGCTCACTCTAGGTTTTGTTTGTCATTCCTTTAGGGCTTTTAGATGTAGGGTTAGGTTGTTTATTTGAGATGTTTCTATCTTCTTTAGGTAGGCCCATATTGCTATGAATTTCCGTCTGAAGACTGCCTTCACTGTGTCCCATAGGTTTTTGGGTTGTTTTGTGTTCATTTCCATTTGTTTCCAGGTACTTTTTGATTTCTTCCTTGTTTTCATTGCTAACCCTATAATTATTTAATAACATGTTATTCAGCCTCCGTGTATTTGAATGTTTTTCTTGAGGTTGTTTCTAGTTTCAAGCCATTGCAACCTGAGAAGGTGCTTGATATGATTTCAATTTTCTTAGAATTTATTAAGGCTTATTTTGTGTCCTACCACGTGATATATCTTTGAAAATGGTCCTCGTGCATTTGAAAAGAATGTATATCTTACTTCTTTGGAATGGAGTATTCTGTAAATATCAATTAGGTCCATTTGATCAAGAGCACAGGTGTCCAGCCTGTAGCTGTGAGCCACATGTGCTGCAGGATGGATGTGAATGTGGCCCAATACAAAAATCGTGAATTTATTTTAAACATTAAGAGATTTTTTTTGTGTGATTACATCTTGCAATGTATTTAACATGTGGCTCAAGACAACTCTTCTTCTTCCGGTGTGGCCCACAGACACCAAAAGTTCGGACACCCTGATCTAGAGTGTCGTTCAATGCTGCAATATCCTTGTTGATTTTTTGTTGGAAGATCTATCCACTGTTAACAGTGGGGTGTTAAAATTCCCTACAATGATGATATTGCTATCAATCTCTGACAGACTCAGTGTGGCAACCTTATCATTTTAGGAGACTGAGTATCTCTTTGGAATTCTCCAGGCTGGTGCTACTATTACGGATGTGCTGCTTGCTGTGTGTGTAGCCTAGGTCTCCCAGAGTCCACATATCCTCCCGAGTTTCTCCCAGTTCGGGCTGCAGATCCTTTTGTGGGAATAGGGACCCCTCCTCCTAGGTGGGAAGGAGTTCCTAGGCTGCGATTTCTGTCTGGTCGCTTCACTGCTGCAGGTGCCACACACAGGGTATTTCCCCTTCAACTTAAAACATTTTACCAGGTGGTACAAAGCATCTTCTATACCCCTTGGCTTCTAAACATCATATCAGGTAAGATTACATTGATTTTGGGGGTTAATTGTCAGAAGAGCAGCTCAAAATCCAAGTTGGGAGCAAGAGCAAGTAGACTCAGCTTCTACCTACTGAGCCACTGTATTCAGCCTCTCCAAATGTGATCCCTTATTGCCAAGGTTAATATTAATGCGTATCCCCAAAAAGCAAGTCTGCTGGTGAATTAATGTGGCCAAATACAAATATTTAAATAATATAATTATATAATAAAAATTAGACTGCATACATGTCAAGCAATCTTTCATAAATATCATTTATATTAATCAAATTAATTGCAGGTTACATGACTATTTGAAATCACACTTTCAATAGGTACTGAGTGAGCATTTATATTATTGTTTGAAGATAGACCCATATGCCGATTATCAAGTTTATCAGGTGGTAAAAAATCACTAATGATGCCCAGTGAAAAATTGGAAAGTCTAATGTCAATCCTGAACTTCTTAAAAACCTCAGAGAAAGCTGATAAGAACAAGCAAATCCAAATTTTTCTTTAGGGAGCTGTTTAGAATCTATAATACACATGAATACATTTCCTATGGTATCTTTAAAATGCTACATCAAAAATCAAAATACCTTGGGCCCCATTAATTTCTAAGTAATTGTTTCAAGAGCTGTGTAGAAATATTATAATGCTCCCATTAAACCCTTGATTATATAGTAAACCATTCCTTCCTCAAGCCAATGATATGAATTAATGGCAAAACATACTTAAAATTATTTCATTGATTTATTGGTTATGTGCAGTTATTTGAACCAAAGAAATATGACTTGTAAAATAAAATTTGACTAGTTTTTCTAATTAGTCTTTCTGACAATAGTTTTTTTTTTCTAATATTAATTGTCAACTGAAGTCAATAAGATTTCTTTTTTTTTTAATATTTTATTTACTTATTTTTAGACAGAAGTGAATGGAGGGAGAAAGAGATGCAGAGAAACATCAGTGTGTGGCTGCATCCCACGCGGCCCACCTGGGGACGTGGCCTGCAACCCAGGCATATGCCCCAACTGGGAATCGAACCAGCAACCCCCTGATTCGCAGCCCACGCTCAATCCACAGAGCTACACCAGCCAGGGCTCAATAAGATTTCTTGAATTCAAGAATGACCTCCACAGAACTTTAAAAACATTCTGAACTGTCCAACCTAACTGTGTAATAAATATTTATGCTTATTGCTATATAAATATGATAGAATAAGATATATTTAGTGATATATATTATACATCATTGACATATAATATATAATATATATCAATGTATTATTAACATATAATATATAGCATAAAATATTATATAATGCATACTATATAACAAAAACAATGTTATTGGATTGTTTTACTCACAATTTTTAAAATTATGTATTGTTAATTGAAAATGCTATATTTTCCTATAAAGTTATGTTTTGAAAATAAAACACTGTCTCACTGTTTGTGGGCACACAATAGTGCAGTCTCCTCTGGGTGATAAAAAAAACTGCTATTTCTTACTTCTCTGTACTCTTACTGTTTTAAAATAATTAGCAGCAAGTACTTTAATACTGAAATTATTAGAGTCAGTATCTAACCTATGTCTCTTATTTTATCATACCTCTAAAGCACATTTTAGAAATTCTCTATTGAATTTTCCCCATAATAAAAGAAAAAATAAATATTAACAACTGAAAGAAAATTCAATGAACTTTGGTGTTAGCGATGTTAGACTGAACACACGCATTATTCTCTCTCCTTTGCCATGCTGCCCTCAAATTACAGTTACTGTGGATTTATAATGCCATCAGGAGATTAGGAACGGAAGAGGAGCCCTGGCCAATGTGGCTCTGCTGAATGGGTGTTGTCTTGCCAACCAAAAGGTCATGGGTTCTGTTCCTGGTCAGGGCACATGCCTGGGTTTTAGGTTGGTCTCCAGTTGGGTCACATGAAACAGGAAGCTGATCGATGTTTCTCACATCAATGTTTCTCTCTTTTTCTTCCTCTGTCCCTTCTCCTCTGTCTGGAATAAATAAAAGGAAAAATTTACAAAAATAATAGAAGAGAGAACAGTAAAAATAAAAGCCAGTGTAACTTACTTCGGAGTCCCCAGAATATGTAACACTTTGCCTGCTGGAAGAAAAGATATGAAACAACATAAATTGTATCATATAATGCCCCTCTAACAACACCAACAAAAGCTTAGCAATAGGCAATAGCAGTCCCGTGCAAAGGGAAATATGGAACTAGGTTAGAAAACGGAATTAAAGACTTCTTAAGAATCACTGAATTATTTCTTCATGTACCATGTCAACTGACACATCTCTCAGATAAAAACAAAACAAAAAACCCAAAACCTCTAGAGAAGGTGGTAAGGATAGAAAATGCAAAGTGGATGAGGGGAAACAGCCGGCACCGGGGAAGAGAGAAGAAGTATTATGTGAAGTCAGAGGTTAAGGCAAAGCTCTCACATAGGATTGTGTGGCCAAAACAGTCTTTCCTCACTCATCCTTGGAGTTCTGGCATCTAGCCTCATACCTAGCAGTTAGAAGTCTAGAAAATGTACGCTCTAGGAGTTTCCTAAGAAAAGAAGCTGACTGCATCATCTCAAAAATAAGGACACAATTGAAAAGTTTACTCACATGTAAGGAATTTACAATCAGCTTTCTACGGACTTCTCAAAAATGAGAAGCCAGCAAAAGATGGCCAGACATACGGTAATCTCCCCTTATCCATGGTTTCGCTTTCTGTGGTTTCATTTACTACTCATGGTCAGCTGCAGTCTGAAGATATTAAATGGAAAATTCCAGAAAGAAACAATTCATAAGTTTAAATTGCTGTGCCATTCTGAGTAGCATGATGAACCTTGAGCAATCCTGCTAGGTCCAATCCCAGGAAATGGCACGGCCCTTGTTCAGGTGCATTCACGCTGTGCGTGGTGCCCTCTCGTAGTGACTTAGTCTTCTCAGTTATTGGATTGACCACCATGGTATCACAGTGCTTGTGTTCAGGTAACCCTTATTTTATTTGTTTGAGATAAGAGTTCAGAGATTATGTCTAAAATTAAAAGAAAAAGCTTATTAAAGTAACCACTAGCATATTATTTAACAATATGGTGGGATGTTCCATAATAAGTAGCTAAGAGTTAAAAGTCTCTGTCCTCTAGATGAGAACGAGTTATGTATATTTATGTAACTCTTTAAATTATATGCATACAATTCCAATAAAAATGTAATCACAGGTTAATTTGAAATATACTCACAGCCAGCAGTAAATGATAAAATAGTATGACTAAAGATTGACTTATTTCTAGGATCAGTTATATAGACTAAAATTCAAATAAGTAAATAAACAAATCCACAAATTAACAGACTAATAAATAAGTAAAATAATTTGAATTATTAAAATCAAGGCAAAAGTTTAATTTAATAATAGCAACTGAAAAAAAATGACAAATATAGATTTTTAAGTCTGGTGGGAAGAAAAAAGGTACAACCTACCCTGTAATACAGGAGAATATGGCCCAAAGGGAATTTTAAATTTTATTAACTATAGCAACAAAAAAGTTACAACAGCATGCTTTTATTAAAGGGAATGAGTTCTGAAATGAATGAGTTCAGTCACAGTGTGACTGAAACAGTAGTTGAGAAATTTACAGATTGGATTCAGACTAAAAATACTCTGTGTCTTTGAGATAATCATCTTAAGGGGCTATTGTCAATGCATTCAGAATCATAAGCTCCTCTTCTTGTCAATTTCACTGCATTCTAAAGACACTTGACATCTTTCATTGCAATATATTGTGAACAATCCTTCAGTCCTGCAGCAACTCAGTTAGTGTTATCAGCAAAGATGTGAAATGCTTTATAATGGCAAACCAGATAAAGTGGATCAATATGGATTCTGGCAATATAAACCCTCTGGCATATGAGAAATGCCATGATGATGCAGGCTCAATGGCTGATATTGGCCTACTGAACAGCTCTCCATAAAAGCTGCAAAAAAAGACAATCAATCTGGTAAAAATCCTTGCAGATGTTTCAGAATTGAATAGAAATACCACTGTCTGGGAGCCTCCCATAATGACCTCTTAACATGATTAATGGGTGGATAGGATGTCTCTTAGCCTTTTTTCTCTCAATTTTCCTGAACACGGTCTAAGACTTTACCTCTTCAGCTGATAACACAACTGTACACAGCAAGACTGGACTGCTGCAGATCTGCACAGCAGTCCAAGTTTGTCTGCAACACATGTGGCTTGCTGATCCTTCCTTCCCACAAAGCTTCTGCAATGCTCAAGTCGTTTTTCATTAAAAACTTACATTCTGGATTTTTCTAGTCTAGCACTTAAAGACCTTAGAAGTCACCACCAATCCTAACAAGTTAAAAAAAAAAAAAAAAAAAAAAAAAAAAAAAAAAAAAAAAAAAAAAAAAAAAAAAAAAAAAAAAAAAACAAACAACAACAAAAAAAAAAAACTGACCACAGCATATGAATGAACCTGGAGAGTATTCTACTAAGGGAAATAAGCCACTCAGAGAAAAATAAATACCATATGATTTCACTTATATGTAGAATCTAATGGACAAAACAAAAGAGAAATGGACTCACAGATACAGAGAACAGACTGACAGTCGTCAGAGGGAAGGGGAGTTGGAGGACTGGGTGAAATACGTGAAGCAACAAAGCCAAATCAAACAGAACCACGGACAACATTACCAGAGGGAAAGGGGGTGGGGGAGGTAGAAGAGAGTAAATAGGGCATAAATGATGATGAATAGAGACTTGACTTAGGGTGGTAAACACACAATAGAATATACAGATGACACATTATAGAATTGTACATTTGGAATCTATATAATTTTATTAACTAATATAACCCTAATAAATTCAATATTTAAAATAAATAAACAAACAAACAAACTAAACAATAAATAACCCTTCTCTGATCTGTTAGAGAAGTGAGGGCAAACCATTGCCTTCATAATTGGATAGACAAACAGGAAGATACAGAGGAGAATAACTTACAAAAGTAGAAACCCAGTTGTAGAACCCCCGGGAAAGCCAATGCTGAGGGAAGGGAGCCCTAAATTCTAATGAACAAAGTGCCAGAGGCTCAGTGAGAACAAAACTGAGAATTTTAAAATCCAAGGAGACCCAGTTGTACAAGAGCTCCTGCACTTCTGTAATATTTATCTCCAAAGTTCTATCAGGTCCTCACAATAAATGTCAGAGAAAAATCTCCCCCAACTTGTAGCAGGGAGAGGAGAAAAGGAACCATTTGGAAATGTACCCCAGCATTCTGTTCTTCTTAACAGGGTCTGCCTCAGGAGAAATTCTTTTACCAGAGTCTAGCCCTCAGGGGTTTGGTCTGAGCCAAGCCTGCCTTGGGACAGGGACACACACAACTGCAGCCCTCTCTGGCCTCCCATGTGGTAGAAGGGACATATCTAAATCCAGTTCCTGCTAGCCGTCTGTCTACCCAAGGGGTGGGGGAGGGCACTGTAAAGCACTACTGATGTTCACGGCCTGGAGGTGCCGGCTCCCTGAAGGGCTGCAACCATCAAAAGATTAGAACACTTTCCTCTCCGCCTCCCACCTGACCAGGACGTTAAAAAAGGCTAGCCCTTGTTTTGCTGTATATAATGTGCAACTACGTTTTTGGCCCAAACTTTCAGGAAAAAAATCTTTTGTTTTAATTTTTTAATTCAATCGTTATTTATATTTAGAAACAAAGCTGATTATCATATTCCAGGGTACTGTTTTGATACAGATATCATTATTGCTTTCCAGAGTTAATACTTTTAATGCTTAAGCATAAATAAAAGAATTAAAACCATTTATATAGATACAGAATTAGTACTACCCATGTATAATATGCATCCTTATTTTCCCTTCAAAAACTTGGGCAAAAAAGTGAACATTATCCATGACAAAATATAGTATTTACTGCAATTCTTGTTATTCACTATATCATGTCCACTTTTTAAAAAGAATTACAAAGCACACTAAAAGACAAGAAAACAGAGTTTTGGGTATTTTTTTTTTTAAGATTTTATTTATTTTAGAGAAAGGGGAAGGGAGGGAGACAGAGAGGGAGAGAAACAGCAATGTATGGTTGCCTCTCACTTGGCCCTCACTGGGGACCTGGTCCGCAACCCAGGCATGTGCCCTGACAGGGAATCAAACCAGGTCCCTCTGGTTCCCAGCCCACGCTCAATCCACTGAGCTACACCAGCCAGGGTGAGAAAACAGAGTTGAAGAGACTGAACAAACATCAGAACCAAAATCATATATCGCAGAAATGTTGGCATTATCAGAGCAGAAATATTTTTAAAAACACTATAAGGATGCTAAAAAATCTAATAAGAAAAGTAAACAAACAAAGACAGATAAAGTAGATAGAGAGATGAACATTCTAAGAAAGTACCAAAAAGGAAGGCTACAAATCAAAAACACTGTAGCAGAGTTATCCTGTCAAACTAGGTTTGAGCAAAGGAAGTGATAAGCCTATTTATTTCTAATCAAAACTCATTCATCCCTCTATCAAATCACGGTTGACAATTTCCTAAGCATGACAATGCACTCCGTGCTGGGATATCAAGGAAAAGAAAAGTCTCCGTTTTCAGAATCTTGCTCCCTAATGAGGAGGAAAGACATATATGGACTCAGCGTGCAGAAGCAATACTAGGAAGAATGATGTGGACATGAGGCAAGACTTCAGTAGGATGAAATATATTATCCGATTAAGGTAGAAAAGTAGGGCTGTGGGAAGTTTTGCTTTTTTGGAATTTAGTTCTCTTATTTTTAAATTTTAAATAAGAATTTTACTTTCAAAATTTTGCCTAAAGGAGGTAATGGAAAAGTATGTCAAAATGTACTTTTAAGTTTATTATTGCACTTATTTACTGTAATAAAAAGTGAGTAAAATATGATAGAATCATGCAATACATTATTAAATGTCTACTAAAAGTATAAGATATATGTATTTATTTACATGATATCATATGTTAGTAAAAGCAGTTGTCAAAGAATACAAATGTGTGGTATTGGCCTTTGTGAAACTGTGCATGTATGTGGTACATGTGAGTTCATGCACAGAAATAAATGTTGAAAGTTAAATGTCAGATGTTAAAAGGGATTTCAGGAAACTTTGCTTTCTTCATTAATTTATTTACTTATTGAGTCCATGAATTACTTTTTAAGTCTATTTTCTATTTTAACACATGTATGTGAACATAGTAAATTAACATGAAAATCTTAAAATATATAATCAAATTCCATTACAAAAAGTACATTAAAATTATGTAAAATTGTCATTACCAGTACAAAATTGAAGGGTAAGTATGATGGTGATAAATTGCAGTTGGCAAGATAAAAATGAAGAAAAGTCAGTCAGAGAAGTTTACCATACTTAAAAGAATAATTTTTGTTATATGTGAAGTAGAAACAACCCTTAAATTAATCAATTTCTTCACAGAAAGTAATTGAATTAATAAAAGTTGAATTTAAGATTGTGTGTATATATTTGAGAGAAAAATTTTTAAGGGTATATATTATTCAATAAGTCATATTGAGCATTGCCCAATAATTAGTGACCATTTTTAGACATAGACTTGAAAAAAGTTATTAATTTTTCAATATATTTAAAAGAAAAGCCTCAGAGATCAAATTAGTACTTTATTAAGAAATGCATATAATGGATCAACTTTATTGAAAATAAAATTATATAAAACAGTTTCAGTCTAAGATAAGTGGTGGTGTGCAGTCATCATACAATAGTGTAATAAAATCTGTTTAATATTAGCATGATAACTCCAACTTTGTTCTTCTTTCTCAAGATTTCTCAGCTGTTGTTAGCTGGGGCCTTTTGTGGTTCCATATAAATTTCCAAAATATTTAATATAGTTCTGTGAAATGCATTACTGGTATCTTGATAGGAATTTCATTGAATCTATAGATTGCTTTGGAGAGTGTGGACCCGTCCATGAGCACGTATGTGCTTCCACTTATTTGTATCTTCTTCAATTTCTTTCTTCAGTGTCTTGCAATTTTCTAAGTCCACATCTTTTACATACTTGGTTAGATTTATTCCTAATTACTTTATTCTTTTTGAAGCAATTGTGAATGCGATTGTTTTCTTAATTGTCCTTTCTGAGAGTTCATTATTGGTGGATAAAACTCAAATTATTTCTGGATATTAATTTTGTATCCTGCTACTTTAATTAAATCATTTTTCAGTTTGTTATATCTTGGTGGAATCTTAGAGTTCTCTATGTACAGTATCATGTCATGTGTAAATAATGACAGTTTTATTTCTTCCTTTCCAACTTGGATGCCTTTTTCCTTCTACTTGTGTGACTGCTATGGTTAGGACTTCCCAGTATTGTACCATGTTGAATAAAAGAGGAGAAAATGGGCATCCTTCTCTTGTCCCAGATCTCAGGGGGAATGTTTGTAGTTTTTGACTGTTGAATATGATGATGGCAGTGTGTTTGTCATATACGGCTTTTATCATGTTTAGATACGCCCCCTCTATTCCCACTTTGTTGACAGATTTTATCATAAATGGGTGCTGGATTTTTATCAAATGCTTTTTCTGCACCTATTGATATGATCTAAGGACATAGTAACCAAAACAGCATGGG